>JANHZU010005804.1:26313-37971 GCA_032468055.1 Acrochordus granulatus | reverse complement strand
AGATTTCCAGAGAATAGCAAGGAGAGATAAGAAGGCCTTCTTAAATGAACAGTGCAAAGAAATAGAGGAAAAAAATATACTAGGAAAGACTAGAGATCACTTCAATTGGAGATATCAAGGGAACATTTCATACAAAAATGGGCATGATAAAGGACAAAAATAGCAGGGACCTAACAGAAGCATACAAGATTAAGAAGAAGTTGCAAGAATACAAGAAAGATCTTAATGTCCCTGATAACCATGATGGTGTGGTCACTGAGCTAGAGCTGGACATTCTGGAGTCTGAAATCAAGTGAGCCTTTCGAAGCATTATTAAAAACAAAGCGAGTGTAAGCAACAGCATTCCAGCTGAACTATTTAAAATCCTAAATGATGATGTTGTTAAAATGCTGCACTCAATATGCCATCTATTTTGGAATACTCAGTAGTGGCCATAGGATTGGAAAAGATCAGTTTGCATTCCAATCCCAAAGAAGGGCAATTCCAAAGAATGTTCAAACTATCATATAGTTGGGCTCATTTCACATGCTAGCAAGGTTATGCTCAAAATACTACAAGCTAGGCTTCAGCAATACGTGAACTGAGAATTACCAGAAGTACAAGCTGGGTTTCGAAGAGGCAGAGAAATTAGAGATTAAATTGCCAACATTCACTGGATCATGGAGAAAGCAAGGAGTCCTAGAAAAACATCTACTTCTGCATCACTGACTACGCTAAAGCTTTTGAATTTGTGGGTCACAACAAACTGTGGCAAATTCTTAAAAGAGATGGAAGAACTAAACCACCTTACCTCTCTCCTGAGAATCCTGTGTGCAGGTCAAAAGTAACAGTTAGGATGGGTCATGGAACAATGGATTGGTTCAAAATTGAGAAATACAACAAGGCTGTAATATTATCACCCTGCTTATTTAACTTATATGCAGAGTACATCGTGTAAAGTGTTGGGCTGGATAAATAACCAGCTTGAATTAAAATTGTTGAGAGAAATATCAACAATCTCAGATATGCAGATGATATTACTCTAATGGCAGAAAGTGAAGTAAAACTAAAGAGGTCTAGATGAGAGTGAAAGAGGGAAATGCAAAAGCTGGCTTGAAACTCAACATTGAAAAAAAAACACCTAAGATCATAGCATTTGGTCCCATCACTTCCTGGCAAATAGAAGGGGGAGAAATGGAAGCGGTGACAGATTTTTTTTTCTTGGGCTCCAGGATCACTGCAACCATGAAATTAAAAGACTCTTGCTCCTTAGGAAGAAAACTATGGCAAACCTAGACAGCATATTAAAAAGCAGAGACATCACCTTGCTGACGAAGGTCCGTATAGTGAAAGCCATGGTTTTCACTATAGTAATGTATGGCTGTGAGAGTTGAACCATAGAAGGCGAGCACCAAATAATTGATGCCTTTGAATTTTGGTGCTGGAGAAAATTCTTGAGATTCCCTTGGACCACAAGGAGATCAAACCAGTCAGTTCTAAAAGAAATCAGCACTGACTGTTCATTGGAAAGACAGATATTGTAGCTGAAGCTCAAGTACTTTGGCCACCTAATGCAAAGAAAGGACTCATTGGAAAAGACTGTGATGTTGGGAAAGACTGAAGGCAAAAGAAGAAGGGTACAGCAGAGGATGAAATGGTTTGATAGCATCATCAACATAGTGAGTGTGGGTTTGAGTGGACTCCAGAAGACAGTGGAGAACAGGGATAACTGGCATGTTGCAATCTATGGGGCTTTGGAGAGTTAGGCATGACTTTGCAACTGAACAACAACTATAAAATCAGGGTTCATTTCAGTCTTTAATTTGGCAATTTATAAAATAGACCTGAACAAATATAGAATTCATCAGCCTGCAGCTCAGTACTCAAAGTTGTTGATTTACAGGTCTGTATAGAATTAAAGAGTTTTTAAACCAATGTGGAGAATGAAAAAAAATAAGACATGGATGCCTACATTACAGTATCACTATAAGTAAGAACATAACTTGGCATATTTCTCTTTTGCTCATTTTTATTGCTTAATGAAATTCAGTGCAAATGGAGAATATCTTTGCTTCCTCCAGTTACAGCTCCAAGACAACTGCTTTTCCAAGAGGAATTAAAATAATTCGAATGAAAAGTATCCATTCAAAATTTAATAGATAGAACAGATCTCTCTCTCTCTCTCTCTCTCGGAATAACAGAAACAAACTATATGTGACTTTAGATATCCTCTATGATGTTTAGGGAAGCTAATAATGCTCTCTGAGTCAACCATTTTTATATCTATCGTAATCATCACTACAGACCATGACAGATTACTTTGATTTAGGCTGCTGGTATTTGTGTTTAATGATATGAATTTATTTACTTATTAAACTTATTTCTCGCCCATCTCACTATGGGCGATTTTGGGCAGCTTACAATAAAATAATAAAATATAACATCATATCAAAGAAATATGATAAAAATAATAAAAAAGTTAAAGGGATATACAAGATAGCAGGAGGCTAATATGAAGGTAGAGTTGTCAATCTAATAGCTACTGCTGCTACCTGACATTGATAAGTCATATCAGTGTAATCTCTCCATAAATATGGTTCTCATAGTTTATCTCCCAGACTATGAGTTTGGCATTCATTGAGAAGGAATAATGTAATAATAATCCCTAAAATATTATTTGTATTGAATTTAATAAATGAACAAAATGTACAGTCACTGTTGCATGTTTTATATTAAAATAAACTGACTTTACTAATCAGAATTTCAGGATGGCATAGAACTTCTTGGATGTATTCTTGTTTTAAATCATATTCTGTAGACTTTTGAGGAATAATCTTGCAACACATACACAATCCAGCTTCACTAAGGTTCTCAACATAACAGTGCTTAAGACCAGTGCTTGGTCCAAAGTGAACATTAGAATTGAAACAGATGTTGCAGTCCAAGTTGTTTCAGCTTATTCAGATTTCAAATGCTTGGCAGTAGCTCCATCTCATTTTATACGGTTCTACTAGGAGAGCTATAAATATTAAAAATGCTTACATTTAGAAAATATGCAATATATGAATTTAGAATACAAATATTTTAATGGTGGTCAGGGAACAGTTTTTCTCCCATGCGCCGTCATTTGGCTGAATAACTGACTCATATGACAAGACACAAAGTAGAAAGAATTTTAAATTAACCCAGAAGTACTGTCTAAGATGTATATATACTTATCAATAGATAGTGGTTCTAATTCTATACTTTACAATATCCTTTTTCTACTGGCTGCATACTTCGGATGCAAACTTTACTGTGGAATACATAATTTTATTCACTGTTATTATTTTATGTACTGCTGTTATTATATGTACTGAAAGCTGCTATAGCAGAGTCAAATTCCTTGCATGTCTAACCATTCTTGGCCAATATAGTAGCTGAATCTGGAAAATGTGTCAAAATCAGGTTTTGCTTGCATTTAGATCTTTATCTTTAGGACTTCTTTGGACTCAAAGAAGAAGTGGTGACTGAAAGCCAGAAAGGTAGTACATAGCTGGGTTTTAATAGTGATGTGAACAAAATTCCCAATTCTTTTTGCCTTTACTAAGTTAATCACGATCTTGAAGTGATACTCCAACTAATGACTCCCAAATATTATTGACAGATAGACAGAGAAACAGAAATGCTAAGTTGTGTATCCAAATTTCTTTGGGGATTTTTACAAGGATTGCTACCAAGAGATGTTGGGATGGGTACCTCTAGAAACACAAGTTTCTAAATGTTCCCATAATTAATTCATTTTTATGTCTAGTAAAAGTCTGAGTGATTCTGGGTGGCTCACAACAATCAACAAAAAACAATAAATTCAATAGAAGATATAGGTTAAATACAGAGGTGGCAAGTGCCCTGAAGCAAGGAGTTTAACCCTAACCTTTGCTAAAAAAAAAAAACTGGGAGAAAAAGATGTTGAAAGGAATGCTATCTAAACAGATTTCTAAGTGCAGGAACAATCTTAAAGTTTGATTTTATTTATGTTGAACTCAAGCCAATTTGGTTTCCATGAAAGCTATCCTTTCTCTATCCATGCAAATTTCTAAGCAACTTTTTCAGAGATGATTTGCTATTGCCTTTTTGTTAAGGCTGAAAGGGAATGATTGGCCCAGAATTAGCTAACTAAGTGAAACCTAAGGCAGTAGGATTACTAGGCCAGTAGGATACTAGGAAACCTAGTAGTCAGATTTCTCATTTAGCCCAGTAACTAGACTGGTTTTAGTTATATCTGGTAGGATATTGTTTAGACAGCTGTCTAAACAATATCCTACCAGACTTGAGATTGGGTTGCCTATCTTGTCCTCTTATCTGCCCAGTATATTTACAAAGTGTTATGAGGCATAAGAATCAAAAACACTGTCATGTCAAACCAATAGCCATGATTGTACCACTAACTGGTAATTCCATATTTGCTTCTGTACAATCTATAAAATTGCTCAGGAAATGAAACGAGAGAAGAGAAAGCAATGTGCTCATGTGTGAATGAGTTTTGCTACTTGTTATTTGTCTTCTCACAGCAGGTCACTTCTCTGCTTCCTCATTCTTGCTACAGGGAACTTCTTCAAGTGTTGCTTGACCCTCCAGACTGAGCATGCAGAGAGACAAGACATAGAAATAGCAGCAATATTAGTTTTGAGGGAAAGGAGTGTGTGGGGTAGAGCTGAACTGTGCTTTCTGGTTTGTGGTTTCTATCATAATATCACACAGACCTTCAGTTTAATAGGAAATGAAAAATGACACCAATGAATTAAGAAAAAGGAAGCCAGATGGAGAAAAGAACATTTTTAAGGCAAGAGACAAATATTGAATACAAAATCTCAGATGGACAGTGATTTGTGGGAATGCAGTGATGGTCTAAAAGTATTTTAATAGGGTTAATAAATCTTAGCTTTATGGGTCTGAAGGATCACTTTACTGCCATCTTATGGTCATTCAGATTTGTGTACCTAATCTCTGAAGAAGAGAAATAAATTGTTTAAATGTTATAACTCTGAATACAGAACAAAAATAAGCTAAGACAAATAATTGTTTTTCTACTCTTACTACCACAAGGTCATCCCTGTTAAAGGCTTACTTTTGTTTGACCAGATTTTCTCCTTGTCTTCCTCCAGTTGTACCCTAGTGTAGCTTCTATTATTTTATCTCCTGCACTTCTCTGTGAAGCAAGGAACTCTCAAGGATCTAAAAGAGGAGATGTTACACCAGCTTAATCAAATCCAAGACCATTATCTTTCTCCCTTCCAAACAGTGATTAAGACCAAGTATTAGAGTTTCAAGAATATCCCAAGAATCTCTTTGGAACCCAAGAGGGTCTATTACGCATTTAAAGCAAGTCAATCAAATAAGTAGTACCTCTCTGACATAGGTATCGACCTTGCTGACAAAGGTCCCTATAGTCAAAGCTATAATTTTCCCAGTATGGCTGTGAGAGCTGGACCATAAGGAATGAGGAGTGCCAAATAACAGATGCCTTCAAATAATGGTGCTGGAGAAAACACTTGAGAGTCTCTTGGACTGCAAGGAGATCAAACCAGTCAATCCTACAGGAAATCAACCCTGACTGTTCATTGGAGGGACAAATCCCCAAACTGAAGCTCATATACTTTGGCCACCAATTATGAAGAGAGGATTCATTGGAAAAGATCATGATGCTGGGAAAGATTGAAGGCAAAAGAAGAAGGGGACAGCAGAGAATGAAATGGATAGATAGCAATGTTGACACAGTGGGCATGGGTTTGGACTGACTCTGGGAGACAGTGGAGGAAAGGGGGCCTGGTGTGCTGCAGTCTGTAGGATCACAGAGAGTCAGACACAACTTTGTGAATGAACAACAACAAGTTATGGGATGACTGAACAACACCCCTGATGTAGGAGGTGGTCCAGGAGAATTCCAACATAATCAGAGCATTAACATGAAAAGAGATAGATTATATTATCCCCTATATCTAAATCATATTGTTAGTCCCTAAAGACAAGATTTAAATCCAATGTAAGGCTATCCTTATGAGTTGAACCCTTGATGACCTGCTTACATGATATCCATGAACTCCCAACATACCAAGTCACCTACAACTCTGATTCTGCAAGTACAGTTAAGGAAAGCAGGTTGCAATCTCTAAGTAGTCAGTCCTACAAGGTATTCCAGGTCAGGAAAAGGCTCCTCAGAAAGAGAAGAATTATTCTTTTTTGAGATAGGCTGTTAGATTTTTGAAAGTCTCTCTGTGTCTTGTCTTCTTTTCCTCTTACACCTTAGAGCATTGAGGGAGTAAAGCTAGTCTGAATCTCTTCTTGTTTTTCTGAACTTAACATGTTGCTTCTGTGCCTTATGTTTTCTGGATTCATCTCTTTGGCTCTCTACAGCAGAACCATGAATCTAGGAAATTTCACTGCCAATTTGGCCGTAGAGTCACATAGCAATAAGGTTAGTATAATAGCAGGAAGGCATGTACAGTAGATTCCAAATTATCCCTAGAGTTCAGTTTCACAAGAGGGTCTCTCAACTGGTCATTTATTTATTTATTACACATATTTCTATGCCGCGAATTTCCAAAGACTCTTGGCGGCTTACATAGGTTAGTTATCTACACAATTGTGTAAACTAATCACACCCCGCTGCTGGCTGGGCGATGTTGCATCTTGGCATCTCCGCAGTTTCTGCTCAGCCCCCGGCAGGAGGGTGGGCCGCCTTTGCCTCGCTGCTCAACTCCTCACCGCTCGTCTCGACTGCTCCACCAAAGCCATCCAGCTCCCACCAAAGTGGTATCCGATTTATCTACTTGCCAGTTGTTACGTGCTTTCGAACTGCTGGGTGGGCAGAAGCTGAGGCACGTGATGGGAACTCACCCCGTCATGCGGAGCTGCGGACCGAACCTGCCAGAATGCTGGCCATTCTGGTCAGCATAACTGGCGGCACTAGTACGCTGCGCCACCGCACCTCATCTATGGTATAGCATCCCTGAAAGCCACATGATTTTCCTTGAGGGTAGTGGCCACAACATCCATGCCGTGGGATCATGGCTGATATTTTTTGGGCATCAGGGCTGCTTGTGATTCAATTAATGGCATCTTAGCCACTCAAAAATCAGGAAGGAATATCTCTAGGAGGGAAGTCTCAGTTATCCAAGTTGGCCTCATCCTTATACTATAGATAAGGAAAGCTACATTATAGACTGATCTGACATCCAAGAGCAATATCCAGAAACCAGAATCTCTGTGGTTTTGAGAAGCAGGCATAAGGGAAAGATCCTGAGATCTGAAATTTTAGACACTGAATTTTTTCCTTCTGGCTCCCACTGTTGTTATATCCCCTTCTGCCTATTGCAGATGGGAACATGTTCATAGATTAATGAAGATATTCAGATGTACATCTAAACATTGGAGCTGTACAACTTTTCAGCTTTAAAGAACTCATGGGGACACAGGTAGCATCAGCCTGTAACTTCTCAACCCAAATGAATCTTTCCATGGTGGAACTACAGAGGGAAGTCATATTACCCTCATCTGTAATATCTTATTACAGGAGCTGCATGAATGACCCTGTGCCCTCCAAATTATCTTCACCCCTTCAAGCTAAACTACTGCACAACATTATTAAGAATAGCTACTTTTGTTCCTTGAAGCTCTTGACTCTCACTAAAATTCAAAGAAAAATCTTCTCCAGGGAATAAAGGAAACATATTTTCCCAATAACTCTGTTTTTAATTTTTCCTTGAACAGGTGCCTTGGACTTGAACAAAATCTACATCTGAGTTGATTGCCTTGACTCTCTTCAAGAGAGGAAGGAAACAAATATATGGAAAACTTTAAAATATATGCAAATTAAAAAGAAAGTTGGAATATACACAATTAACTACATTATCATTGATAATTATTTATTGAAGAACATTTATATGGCTATCTAACTCATTCTCAGTAACTCTGGGTAGCTTACAAAATAAAGCCCCAATACAAAACCCCCTCCCTGTTGTTACAAATAATCTGTTTGTAATCTGCTTTTACAAATTTGTAATCTGTAGTTACAAAATTCTTGCAGCAGCTTAATCCTCCAAACATATAAGTAAGCATCTAAAGAATACATATATTTCTATAAAACCCAGTGGAGGAACTGAGAGTATACATGCTCCCTCTAATTTAAAGAAGGACTTACACAGTGGGATGTATTAAAAAAAAACTGAGAGCATTTAAATAAAAAGAAATTTGGTCTTCCTGTAATTATATTCCCTTTGCTATTACTGATAATTATTGAAGATAGCCAAGCTTAAACTGAATTCTGTGTTAAAATCAATGCAGGCATTTTAACTTCATCTTTTCAGGTGTTTTTCAGATGTGCAATCCACAACACTTGCACAGCTTTGGATATACCAGTTTCAGACATGGCAATATTACAACTCAGCTTCCAAACTAGTTATAAATCAACACACCACACTTTATCTGGCTTTCCGCTACCAGTATTGGGGTTGCCCAATCATATTTTCCAAAGGAAGGGATTAGGTACTAGAGAGGCTGAACAGAAGTTGATTAGGAGGGTTAATAAAACTGGGTACGTAAGTCATACTGGTTAGAAATCTTCTGGACAATAACTGACCCTGTTTTATTCAAATTAATTGGTTCAAGATACAATACTCTTCCTTCAAAAAATTGAATTGCTTAAGACTTCAGTGCCCATTTTGCACACTCCCTGAGATATAGAAAAGGAACAGATTTGCTTCATGGACCTCTGCCATGGTGATAGCATTTTGTGCAATCACTTGATTTTATGGAAGCTACAATCTTCCTCTTTCATGCAATGAAACACAGAATCTCAAGGGACAATCAGGTGGAATGACAATGTTTATCATTCTTGAGATCAAAGGCATACACTACTCCACCATATAAATTCAAAATGCTCATATTGTGTGCTGTATTTAATCTTGAATGAGCAAATTCTCTCTTAATGGTCTTCCTATTCTTGCCACATACAGGTCTGTCAAACATATACAGTATACTGTATTTCCCAGACAAAGAAACAGACCTATTTATATTCTTGGCTGTAGGACAACACAATTGTGGGAAAATACTTGTCTAATGTTATGGATCTTAATGTCTAGGACTCCATGTTCGTTGGTTGAGAGTCATATACTGCTGAAAGTAGCTGAGGCTGAGCAGGATAGCATAGGTGCAAATTGATTAATACTCTTTTGTTTAATAGGTTACATGTGGTTCCATGAAAGAAGATGGGGCTAAATCCTGAGCAAACATGATGCTATTTTTTTTCCTTGATAGACTTTTACAAAGGGCCATTGGAGACTTAGAGTCTAACCATGCTTTCAGTGTAGGAATCCAAATTAAAGAATCTCTGTCCATCATCCACTTGAAGACATCCAGTCAAAGTGAGGCAACCCAAGTGACCCTCTCTAGGGAATTGGTTCTACTTCAAAAAAATTCCTTCTGTATCTGCCTTCTTATAATATATACCCATTGTCACCTCTTCCCTTTTCAGTTTTCTCAAATAAAAGATTCCCAGCACTAACTTTTAGTCCTCCCAAATCCATCTCAAAATGTAGTGCTTAGAACTGGGTACAATAGTAGGGGCAGAAACTTTTACTTTTCAGGATTTGAAAAGTAGTATTTCTGTTGAAGTGACCTAAAATTGCATTTGCCTTTTTCACAGCCACATCATATAACTGTGTCATAATTCAGCTTGCAATTACTGTTGCTCCAAGATCTTTTTTTGCAAACAAGTTAACAAGTCCAATATCTAACATTTTGTCTGCTATATAACCAAAAAAAAATTGTCTTGATCATTATTAATAGTACATTTCTCTAATGCATCTAAGATTATTTTGAAATTCACCTTTGTCTCCAGGGGCTGAATTATCCTAACCAATTCCATGTCATGTGCAAATTTGCCAAAAACCTCTTTGTTCAAGTCATCCCTAACCCAAATGAAGAGTGTAGAAGTTAAGACTGAACATTTAGGTGTTCTAATGGATATTAGAATATGCTATGGATACTAGCAATGGGAAGGTAGTAAATTTTAATCCTGCCTTAGCCATGAAAGCCAGCTGGGTGACCTTGGGCTGGTCTCTCACAGGGCTGCTATTGTGGGGAAAATGGAAGGAGGAAAGTGTGTTAAATACATTTGCTGTGTTGAATTATCTATAAAAATAATAAAGGCAGGATACTAATAAATAAACATCTTGTACTTGAGTTTAATTAGCTGCTGTTTTTTTAATTCCTTATTGCTATTGTTTGTGGTTGTGCTTTTATTATCATATTTTAAAGGAATTCTTATCTGTGGTAAATTCTATTTTCCACTCAGTTCTTGAGCTGTGAGATCCTACTATAATTAATCTAGGTTTATTAACATCCACTTTTTTAAAAAAAGTTATCCAAGGATCCATTTGATTACATTCAGTTTTAGGTCCTCTGAACTTAAGAACTCCAGCATCATATGCTCATTTCTCACTACAGCCTTCTTACTACTTGCTGATCTAAGTTTTCCCTATTGGTTAGTATCAAGTCAAGAAGAGCTGATATTCTTCTGCTTTCCTTTACATTATGGAAGACAAAATTGTCGAACTTTGTCTCTGAACAGGTGTTAAGGTAATTAAACAACCATGTAAATGTACTATGCCTTTGAAAAATCTGCAATTTGCTTTTGAGCACGTTTTCTTGGCTGGGTAGGCAGTAGTAGACATAAACAACAGCATAGCTTTATTCCTCCCTTATTTTAAATTAGTGTATCAAAGTTTATTGAATTGATTTCTGAATAACCTCTCCTTTTCTATTCACTTCTATCTCTGCAACTTATCTCTATTGTTTACTTCCTTTTGAATAAATTGTATCAATTATTTTCTATTTTCTAATCATTATTTCCAAAGTGTCTGTTGCCCATTAAACTGCCTTCCTGTATTAAGAGTTCAGACTTAATAGTGTTTATTTTCCATTAGTGTATAGACAACAATGGCCATGAACTTTATGAACCAAAGTTCTTCCCAAATTTTTTATTGTGTGGTTTAATAGGCCCCATTACAGCAACACTCTCATATTCTTCTGCAGCATACAAATGTTTATCTGAAATCTTCCTTCAGGGATTTGACTTCAACCTCAACAGGAATCAATTTAAAGAACTACCATGCTTTGGCAAAACCAACTTTCCCAGTACTTGTAAGCTACAATTCATCTTCTAACTGCAAGCTGTCATCCAGATGATTCAGACCATAGTCCCAGAAACCAAATCTCTCCTATCAGCCTCATTTGTATAGGCATTCATTCATTTTTAAGTACTTTTTACTCTTGTTTTTCTTTCCATTCTTTTTTCATGAACTGGAAAAATGGCCATCTGAATTCTTATATTCATAGGGCTCCTTCCTAAATCTTTGAAGTCCATATTTGTATCTGTTCTCTGAAGAATAATTTGCCCCACATGGATTAGCAAGAGAGTATAATTATCAGCAGGCTAGATAAACCTGGGAATTTTAAACACCAATTATCTTTGCTCCCGACAGATAATACATTCTGTGAGCTGATGGACCTAATCAAGTACAGTGGTGCCTCACAAGATGAGATTAATCCGTTCCAGAAGAATGCTCTTAGTGCGAAATGCTCGTAAAGAGAAATGCAGTTTCCCATAGGAAACAATGGAAAGTCAGATAATCCGTTCCA
>JANHZU010005803.1:60165-70369 GCA_032468055.1 Acrochordus granulatus | reverse complement strand
AAAATCCAATCCAGATGCCTGTTTTTTTAAACTTTTGTTGTGTTGATTAGAAATGTTAACTGAACCATAGTCTGCAGTTTAAATTTGTTTGGTGCCAGGTGTACATCAATGTAGTGAATGGAGCACAGGAATGCTGTATTATCAAGGGAGCAGGAAGAAGCAGTTGATTTAGGTTTCATAGGAGAATTTTGTTTGTTTTTTAAAGAGAGGAGTTTGTTTTAAAGTCTGTTGACTTCCTGAGATACTTCACCCTCTCTTCAGCCTCCAGCATATATGTCTTCAAGACTGCTTATTAACTTGCAGTGCTCACTCCTGGCCTGCATCTCATGGACTGAAACCACACATTGGAGCCAAGGAAAAGATTGCTGGCTTATGCCAATGTTAAGTTTGTGCCAAACATTTTAAGGGTTGGTTGTTTTTTTCGTTGAAATCAGGTAAAAGAGTGTCAACTTACCTTTGTTACAGATGTTTTTATTATCACAGTTTTAACACAGATACTGTAAATAATGTCATTATATAATTGATTATATAATAGTACGATTATCTGCATATCAGTGCACTAGTGCTGTCTAACTAATCAGGCATGAAACAGGCTTTCCTTTTCTCTATAGTTCTTGTTATCTCACAATTAGGCTAACTTGAGGTTTCCTGTAAGTAGGCCTGTGTAGGAGAAGACTTGTATGTTCTTTGGAGTGGTTGTGGGTTGTACTTTTCATCAGATATACTGTACAGTTAGGCAGATGAGCAGGTGTTGGCATTAAAAAAAAACTTTGACAGTAGTGCTTATTAGCTGCATTTTCAGAAAAAGCAATGTAAGCAAGGTAGGCTATTTGGCATGGTTTATCTATTATTGTAAAATGGCTTAACTATTTGTTGAAAATGTTTAAATTATGATTAACATAGATAATAAAGGCTCTTCTCCCAAGTGTCGGGTCAAAGTAGATGGTGGGTCTTTTACTGATTGCCTGGTTTTTCTTTTCCTGTTTCATTGTGTTGTATGATGATTTATATGGCATATCACTCAGTCCCCTTGTAGAGTGGTCTTAAACATTTCTAAAATAAAAGTAGATGAAAGATATAACAGTATTCTAAGTTTTATCTGTTGTATTTGGAAATACATTCTATTTTATGCATTTTTAGTAGCAGTTTGTACCTGAGAGGGAAAAGGATTTGAAGAGAATATAATCATGCCATACTGTTGGTGTCTGTTCCTGGAATTGTATGCTTATTTTTGTGTAAACCTAGGAAAAGACTCAAGTTCTTGATGTATTTCTATGATTTATTTTCTTCCAATTAGACTTCAGTTTTAGAGAAACTTTGGTATGACTAAATACCTGTAAATATAGCTGATAACCTGGCTAAGCAAAATGAGGAAGACTGACTAGAAGTCAGTTTCTAGGGATTTCAAGTTGGTTTTATATATAAGTTTGTATGATACCTCATGGTGTCATAGTAGATATTAGTCTCTATTTACAAAGATGAAACAATTGTATGCATACTTTCCTGAAAATAAATATGGCACTGGAAATATTTGAGTATCTGTATGCAATTTTAGGGGTACAGTGGCCAAGTGCACAGGGCTTGGTGGCTCAAGTTCAAGACCCAAGAGCTACTACATAATGGGGTATGCTCCCATTCTTGCCCCAGCTTCTGCCAATCTAGCAGTTTGAATGCATAAAAATGCAGATAAATGGGTACCACCTTCGGTGGGAAGGTAACAGCATTCCGTGTGCCTTGACGTATAGTTATGCTGACCACATGACCACGGAAGTGTCTTCAGACAGCAATGGCTCTTTAGCTATGAAACAGAGATGAGCACCGCCTCTAGACTGGCAGGGGAAACCTTTATCTTTACCTTATGCAATTTTGTAAGCAACAGCATATTCAGATCGTATCAGTATCGAACATCTTTGTGCTTCTGCACTGTACTCATTGGTATATCAATAGGTGTGACAAGATAAGTTTGATCCAAAATGGCATGGCTTCTAAGATAATTCATAGAATATCTTGCATACTGATTTCATAACTAACTTTGTTTCATTCCCAGCTAGTAACCTGTTTTGAGTGCCTACTCAAAATACTGATGGCATTCAATTGAGAGTTTTCTGTGTTGCAACTTAAGGAGTCTACTTTTAATATGCATATTATAAACTGTTTACTTTCTGAATCAACAGTTCTTTGTTTAATAAATGTTGCCCAGATTACAGTTTTGGATACACTTAACAATGATGAAATAGCAGCTCTTTATGTTGTAGCTCTACTTTCCAATCATGCAAAAGGCTAACTTAATTGAAATTAATCTAAATGTAATGATAAAATAAGGAGGCGCGGTGGTGTGGTGGCGCAAGCAGTTAAGAGCTCGGCTTCCCAGCTGGAAGGTTGGTGGCCCAAGTTCAAGACCCTGCATTGCTGTGCAGCAGAGTGAGCTCCTGTTCTGCCTCAGCTCCTGCAGACCTAGTGGTTTGAAAGCATGTAAATGCAAGTAGATAAATAGGTGCTCCCTACTCAGCAGGAAAGGTAACAGTGTCCATGAGCCTTTGGCGTCTAGTCATGCCGGCCACCTGACCATGGAAGCGTCCTTGGATGAATGCTGGCTCTTCAGCTTGGAAATGGAGATGAGCATTGCACCCTAGAGTCGGTCACAACTAGCAGGGTAACCTTTTTAATGATAAAATAATCCACAGATATAATCTTCATATGTTTAGAACTAAATATTTGTTTTGTAATTGTAGTATGTCAACTTTGTCCTGAAAGTTGCCCTTGCATATCTCAAGTGGGAAAAAAAATAAAAATTGGAGGAATTTAGATAGAGTATTGCCACTTATTTTTTGTTTCAAAATTATTCTTTTCTTTGATTAGGCTGTTTTATTGGCTGCATATTTAGAAGCATGCTTCCAAAAATAAATATGTACTCTTTTATTCGGGAAAAACGAATCAGTGTGTGTGGGAACGGTGCAGATGTTTTGAATCAGAAGGGGACTTTCAACTCTGTAATTCCAAATGCATTATGGTATAGAAAAGTTAAATATTTACAAAGAAATAGGGCAATTTTGAAGAAGAATAAGAATGGGATTTTATAATTTTTTTGTGTAGAGAAGCATGGCTGTTTTGTTTTGAAATTATACTGTTTGGAAGTTATTAAATTCTTACTGTACATGTAAAATAAAGACTCATAAGTATAAAAAAACATGACAGCTCTTACAATAGCAAAATAATACGTTAGTTTTAAATAAGGGCTTGCTATATAATAAACAGAAAGCTTATCAGCCCATCCACTGGCAAAATAGTTTTGATGGAAGAGTTTAGGTGAATTTGAAACCATGCTCACTTTTTTATTTCTCACCTTACTTACATTAGGCTTGTACATTTTTCAGAAATTTGGAACTATACATAGTAACTTTAAGATTAATCTGACTTTTAAACCAGCAGTCCTTTTTTTTAGGCTCATGCAGAAACATGAAGAAAGTCAGTCTACCGTAATGAATAGCAAAAAGATGCCTGCTTGAGACCAAAATCGATTTTCCAAATCACTTTGGACCATTCACAGCCCTATTTTTATGTATCTTGTTTCGGGAAGGGATGTTGTTTATGTTATCTTTCTTATTGTCTCTTAACATTCCTCTGTATGGGCAATCTTTTTTATAAATCATAATTCTCAGTCATAGTCAGAGAATTAAAATCTCAAAAGGAATTAATAGTTTGTGGTACCAAAATATTTTGCAGTGCCTTCTCAATAAAATATTTCAAAAGAGTGGGGCTACTCTGGGAATAAGCTTTTCCCCATGAATGTTATATTAGAAAACTATATAATGTAAAATGTGTTTTAAAATTTGTTTTAAAAATTGGAGTATAGACAAACTTCTGTGTGTTTCAAAATTCTTTTTGAATTGCCACTAGTAGATGAAAGCTGACTAATTTTTTATTAGTTAAAAAAAATTCATGGCAAACTAATTTGCTTTGTGATGGGTATACTTTAAGGCTAAAGGTGATAATTCACTGTAATAATGTTCAATAGCAAGTATATGTTCCTCCTCAGAAGATGGTGGCAAGTTTTATCCTAAGTTTCTTGATCAGCTGTGCTATTTTTTAAAATTTTGTAGATTGGTTTAAAAGAAGGATAAACATCATGTAATATTCAAGTAATAACTGAACTTGTGACAAAGGATTTGATTTGAGCAGCAGTGAAAGTGGCAAAGAACAAAATATTGAATACAAAGGAATTTTACTACATATATTCATTTACATTCATGAATTGCAGAATATTGCAGAAATTCACTAAAACTTACCACTATTTTTGGCATTGTTTTGGTAGTTTTTTAAAATTTTCTTTCATTTGTATCCTATTGTATTGGGTCTAATCTTTACATAGCTTACTTTTTTTCTTCTCTCTTCCTCTCCATTCCACCCTTTTGATGTTAAAGTATTTTCAATCAATTCTGTTATGCTGAACTGATTAATAAATATTGTGAGAAATAATTTAACTTAAAAATTCATCATAAATGTTTTTTGCAGAAAGAAAAATGGGTGGCTTAGCAGATTATGGTATGGAGAGAACAATTTCAAAAACTTTGTAGCTCCTTTTTTGGGAAAAAATCTAATTAAAATGTTGACAAACAACCTATTCATCAACAATCATTGTGGCAAATCCCATGTAGTTTTCTCACTTCAGTGTTATAAATTTTGTATCTGACCACCATGTTCAGAAAACCACAATTTTTAATATTTTACTGGATTCCAGATAAAGAAGGATGTCGGTACATTTAACCTACAGTCATTGATAATACTATTGATGCCAGACCAAAATGTGATAAGACTAGATTGAACTGTATGAACTGGTATTATTTCTAATATGAAGGAAGCTGATTTCACATTGGTTAAAAAAGTGACCTTTCTATTTATCATGGTAAGACATTCCAGTTCATTATTCCAGAAACTACAAACATAACTAATATCAGCTTTTTTCTAATAAAAGTGGGGTAATATCTCTGGGAACAGTTAAATAGTCAAAAACATTTAAAAACTGTGAAGCTTCAGAAGCATCATAAAACAAATAGCAAATGCTCAGGTAGCTACTAAAAAATTCATTGAGATAAATCACTCCTCTCTTAATTTTGAAAGTTTAAAGATGGCTTTCTTGGAGTAAAGTAATCATAATACATAATACATCAAGAGGAGACAAACCTTTATTTTGGTGATAGACCAAAAAAAACAACAACTATCCCCTAACACAATTCTGTTATGATGAACAATGGTTCTTGTTGAACACTTAGCAACTATTTGTGGGTGAAGCTTACATATAACGTAGCAAAATTTCGCTACTTTTAGAGAAATAGATTTATCATCATTATTTAACAAATGGTGCAGATAAAAGCTGTCAGAATGCTCTGGGAATTTAAGTAAAAGTGGTGTAATCAATTTGTGGTGAATGTGCCTGTAATGTAGCTGGCAATACAGGTCAACATAGGCTGTGGCTTTTATGGTTTTTATGTTTTTATCACAGGGGCAGCATTGGGTTCCACATACAATTTTCCTCTATTTCTCTTTAAAACAGCTGTGAGGAGAACATTAAATCGAGCCAAAGATAAAGCTCTCCTAGATTTGGGGAGTATGGTGTTGTAAAATACGAGGCTGGTTTAGACACATTTGGTTATTTCCAGTTATTTTGTGAGGAAAAGCTATTTCTGTGTAACTTTCTGTATTTAAGATCCTTTGCCTTAGTATTGATCTGGCTTGATCTAACTAAGGTTAAGATGGCATCACTGGAGAAACCATAGAGGCTCAGTTTCTTTTGGACAGCTGTTTCCCAAGATTTGTAATTGTCTGCCAGTATTAGATGGCTCAGTCCACTAGAATTGTGATGTAGTTTCAACCTGTAGATAAAGATTTTATATAGAGATTTGATTCAAGTTTACTGGTTCCTGCTTTCTGTTGAAGTGTACTGCATTTGGAACACAGCAGTAATCTGGAAGATACAGCTTAGAAATAATGAGATATCCAGTTTGCCAAAACAAAAAGCCCCACCACCAGATTTAGATGTTATTTTTATGCTAGGATTATCCCATAGTATAAATGTACATGATTCAAAATCAATTATGCAGCCATGCATTTTCCATTACAGTGGGAAAAGCACTCTGTAATCAAAGTAATTTAAATCTTGAATGCCTATTTTATCAAGAAAAAATGATTCATAATTAGATCATATAGTGGAATATTTGTCATACTAGTTTAAAACTGATAAGGATTTTTTAAAAAAGTTTCACCCTAAAGTTCTAGTAAAATCAGATTAGAAAACCACCAATACACTCTTTAAACCAAAACCATTGGGAGAAGGACACTTCTCAATTTCATAGGTTTAATTGCAGAAACAATTTTTTTGAGAAAAACAAGTAGTGCAAAATTAGTAAATTGGTCCTGCAATATAGTATACTGAGTTTAAAACAGAATGAATTTTACAGTTTTTTGACAAAGAATTATCACCATATAGTTAAGAATAAAAAAATTAAAATGTTTACTACATTGATACACATTCCCATTTATATTCCAAAAAGATTTCACAGTATTGTTTTGCTTAATTTGTTTTAAGTCAAGAAACTAATCTTATCCATTGATTTGATCCAGTAATTACATAGCTAGCTGTATCTGCATCTGCATCTAGCTTATGAATTAGCTAGTTTTCATAAGTGTGATCTTGGTAAATTTTATGTAAAATTAGTAGTGCTGAAATTAGTAGTGCTTGTGTTTTGTAGTCAAGTCAGTGCAGTGGGACAGTTGAAGAATGTCAAAATAAGCTGAGATAATGAAGATGCTTAGGAAAATCTAAAGGACAAAGACATTAACCAGTATATTATTGAAGGAAACTGTATTTCTGTTGAATGGACAAATGTTCATGCACAAGTCATTTCATTGGAATTACGAAGATGATAGACTGAGAACTGTGCTCTTTTACCTTAGAATTATTAGTAGCATGTTATACTAATCTGAGCATATTCTATGAGCCAGTGTGTCACAAAGCTAAATTAAAAAAAAAATCAGATCTCTCTCGTGCTTCTTCTGATGTTTTCACTAATGATCCATGTGGAGAATACATTTCTGTGAATTTGTATTTTAAGTATTGTATATTACTATGATCACTGAATGGTGTATATTATTTTAAAAAATCTTGCCTTTTTAAAGGCAATAAAGTTTGAATGAATGGTGGAGGAACATGTGCAGTGTTTCAATGCATCTTTTTGTTTTATGACAGACTCCATGAAAGATGACAGAAGAAGTTATTGTTATAGCAAAGTGGGATTATACTGCCCAACAAGACCAAGAACTTGATATAAAAAAGAATGAACGCCTCTGGCTGCTGGATGATTCCAAGACATGGTGGAGGGTAAGAAATGCGGCCAACAAAACAGGATATGTACCATCAAATTATGTGGAAAGAAAGAACAGCTTGAAGAAAGGCTCCTTGGTTAAAAATCTAAAAGACACATTGGGTAAGTCCTTATCCAAAACCTGAATTAATTTTACAAATGTTTTACATAAATGTCTGTGCTGGAGTGTCATATTAAGGATTTGTTTTTTAAAGAAGTATAGGTATAGTTTTTATTAATTCAGAATACAGATAGAAGAAGAATTCAATTTGCAAATAGCATTTTGTAAAGAGGAAATGACCTTTTTAGTTCTCCCTAATGGAAAATGATTATTGCCTCATGGAAAGAACATCAGAAATTGAGGCTTTTGCTTTTGAATGTATTCTAAAGTTCTCTGTTATGAGGATAGAATGTTTTAGATGTTTTAATTATATTTATCTGTTTACCCTGACATCTGTAAGCTGCCTTCTACATGGATTCATTACATTTGAAATAAATCTAACCTTTATTATTCTCAAAAGGTGTGTCTAGTTCAGTGGCATTCAGAATATTTCCTGGGCAAGGAGTTATCCTAACCTTGGGGGAACAGGCCATTCCTGAACAAGGGAGCTTCTGTGGAGTAGGCTTATTCCTAAACTCTTCCCATTTAATATCATGAAGGATTCTCAGCCAGGATAAAGTGAGCAATTAAATTCTGCCTGGATCAGATGGTCCTGAAGGTAATAAAGCATCAAACTATAAATGGCTTTAGCAGTATTGTGAATTGGATCTGGAAGCCAATTGGAAACCAGTACTGCTCTTGCAATATGGTATTGTTGTGCTGTATTGATACTGACTGCAAACAAACAGATCCAGTTTGAATCAGATATATGAGTAACTTGCCATTCTTTCTTGGCCTAGAAATGGCTACATTTGGTCCCCAGCTATGTGTTCTGTAAGAAACAAACAAGAACAAGATCAAGTGGATTGCGAGTAACATGGTTAAGTGTTTTGCAAGACGAGCAAATTTTTTTAAATACAATTTAACTTGGCTAACTAGTGAAAACTTATAAGACAAGCATCGCACAAACAGGAAATTTCACAAGTGAGCCAATGGTTCTTCTCTTTCACTGCATAAAAAGTGTAAATTAAGTAATAATTTAAATGTTAGTGAAAGTCGTTCAAGACAAAGAATTCCTGAGCTTCAAATTCCAGATTGTCCTTCCAAGCAATAACCCTCCTCTCCTCCCTCTCATCTCCCTCACACCAGCCAGGACTCTTCTCAAAGTGTAGGAAGATTGAACCTCCATCTTCCCTGACACACACACACAGCCTTCCTAGCACTGCACCATCCAGCCTGTCCTCCTCCTGCCCATCTCTTCTCTTTCTCTCCTAGCACGTAGGCAGATTATGACAAGAAACATTTCCAAACCACCCAGGAAACACCCTTGCGAATGACATTACGGAGGGAAAAGGAAAAAGGTCATTTTGCCTTCAAGCCGAGGCAGTGGATCTATCTGATCCAACAGGAGCTGCTAAGAGCAGAGCAGCAGCTGATTGCTAGAATCTGCCTCAGAGCGGATCCATTATAGTTGTTCGGGAAGGAGCGAGGGGATAAGATTAGCCCTAAAGGCAGTACACCCCTCCCAGGAAAGGCCAGATGAACTTCCTAAGAACAATGCAGAAACGATAGAGAATCGAACTTCAAGGCTAGGTGGAAATCCTCTTACATAAACCAAGGGACCATCAAGAACCATCACCCAAATTAAACCACAGTCATGAGTCTCTGTCTGGCTTGGATCGGACCTTTGGGGACCCCTGCCTAAAAATCTTTTAGCAAAAGTTAAAGTGTTGGTTAATTTGTTTTATTTTTATTTTATATTGTGTATTAATCATTGTTCCTTGTTTCAGATATTAGGGATAATCATTTCTACATTGAAATTGTACTTTGAAATTCTACATTGAAATTCTACCATTGAAAATGATTTTTTAATGAATACTTTTGGGTGTGTGGAACAGATCATCTGACTTTACATTGTTTCCTATGGGAAAATTCACTTTGGTATAAGAGCATTTTGGATTAAGAGCACTCTTCTGGAACCAATTATGCTCGCAGTCCAAGGTTCCACTGTAATACATATATTAAGCCTCCTTTTGGTATTGTGAGAACAAACCCCTTTATTCTTAGATGTTTCCATGTATCATCCATAAGGTGTCTCTGGTTCTTCATGTGTGCTATGTTTGCATCACTTAAGTAGATTTTGTGAATCTTCTACAGCTGAAGAAATTTTTTTCCTGGGAACTGTGCCAGCATTGGCATTCCTGGAAACAATCTCCTCCCTTTCTCTTGGTTCCTTTTCAGCACTCAGCAGTTAGTTAATTATTGAGGCTATCCTCTTTTTTTCTTTAATCTCTTCTATAGCCAAGAAATTCACTCATTGATTTTGTTTTCAAAAATAAGGTACAGTATAAGAAGGAGTATCATCCCTGTATAAATAAGAAGGGCCCCCACTTGAACACTCTTTCACAAGGCTCTGAAGACATAGTTCTACCAAGTGGCCTGGGGACTCCAGAGGGTTATGGAGCCCATCAAGTGCTTGGTCTGATTGTTGTCGCCAGGGGATGGGGGTTTATTAGTTTTTGTACTGTGTTTTTATGTTTGTAAGCCACCCAGGGTCACAAGGAGTGAGTTGAATGGCTGTAAAAGTTTTTTAATAAATAATATCAGTATTGGAGTCCAATTGATAGCTTTAGTCTGTTGAACTCCAGTATGTAACTTTTGGACTAATCTAGTCACAGTAGTTGGAGAAGGAAATGGCAACCCACTCCAGTATCCCTGCCAAGAAAACCCCATGGATGGCAACAAA
>JANHZU010005803.1:25280-37748 GCA_032468055.1 Acrochordus granulatus | reverse complement strand
TCATAAGTTCTCAAAACAGGTATTGTCTGAAATAAAAACAATCTAGGTAGCATATTCAATTTTATTACAAAAATTATTTCCAAAGATTATAAAATATAATTTTCCCCATCTTAATAAATGCTGCTTAATTTAATTCCAATTTTAACATATTTTGAAACAACATACAATTCATGTTTTATCTTATTTTACAAGGCTTGGTCAATTCCCCATTCATAAGTACTTGACCCTTTTGTGAAATATATATTGATTTCACCTATGTATAAAGTTCTCTGTGTCAAGAAATACTCAGGCAGCTTGTTTTCACTGGGTTGTTCCAAGTAATATGTTAAGAACATTTTTAATATTTCCTCCCAATGTCTGCATTGCTCTTCATGGATAAAATCTTGAAAAACATTTTAAGCTTTTCAGCTAAAATCATCATAAATATAATCATTATTTAGTATGATATTGGCCTGTAATTTTTTGGCAAATTCAAATCCAGTCCTTTTTTTGGAATAAGTGCTATATATGCCTTTGTCCAACTATTCAGAATCTTTTCCATTATCTAAAAGAGAGTTCATTTTTATTTTTGCAAAGTTAATAAAAGCTCATCTTGAAAATATAATGAGAAGCTGATAATTCATCAAGACCATTATTCATGGTCTTTATCACAAATTTCTCTTATGTTATTTGTCCATTAATCTTTGGACGTGTTAACTATGACAGGTTTTGTTTCTTTAAATATTCCATCATTCCTAGCTAATAAATTTCTTCTCTCTTATATAGCATTGTAAAATACTGTTTTCCTTGAATACTTATTGAATTTCCTTTATCCACCATATTATTAACCATGGATATTCATCCAACTTTTCAAACCATCTCACAAGAAATTTTAATAGTCTTGAGAAAGTATCTTCTCAAATATCCTGCTGTATCCATTCTGTATAAGTCAATACAAATATTTAACAATGCAAAACCTACCATTTTGATAATCCTTTCAGTATCCAATCTAGCTATAATGGCTGTCAACAGCAAAGAATTAAATTTCAAATACTAGAAACCAACCAAGTAATCACAATACTGAGGGGGGGAGCCTATTTATGCTCCAGATGAAATTAAATCTGCATCTTTCAATGGGCTTGTGGGAAAGTTAACAGAGTTGTCATAGGGAAATTGGTATTGATTAAATGGTGCTTGCTTTTTCAGTCTTTGGCTTCAGTAGTGTTGAATAACTTTAAATCCAAATCTGTACACTATCTTTCATGTATGTGTCACAGCTATTAACATGTCCAGTTGCAAATAGTCCAAATGTAAGATATTTTAAATCCAACTAAGGAAGTTGTTCCATTATTCTAATATCCTGTCTTAACAGAAGCTGGTGGCAGATGCTCAAGAATCTGTTGGCAAAAGTTAAACTTTTGTTCAAAGGCAAGTTTATTTTCAATCTCCACCAGTTAATGTATACCTTAAAACTGACACATATAAACATTTTATTTACAGTGAGTTCAGTTTCTCTAATCTAATTGGATTATTTCTTCACTGAAGGTCCTAATCATTTTTTTTCTTGCTTGGTTCTTGGCTTGCATATAAAGATCAGTCTTCAGCGAAAGGCCATTCACTGTGGCCTTTTAAAAAAGAGCCTCATGTTTTGAATGCTGTTGCTATTATATTTTGATTATATTTTGGCCATGGGAGATAATCAAAAACATTTAAAATTCTTTTCAGAGTGCCATTTAAAATTGATTTTTGAATAGAAATTCTCATGTTTATGAATAAATTGTGTGACCCATCATTTTTGTTTGTTTTGTTTTTATTGCTGAACTTCATTTTAGCATAAATTGCTTGATTCCTGATTAATTATGCTCATGATACTTTTAAGGAATCCCAGATTTATTTCAGTACAACCAAATATTATTTTTGCTTTTGCTAAAATGTGTTAAGATCTTAAGAATGCAAAAGTACTATTTATTGGATGACTGATAGTTTAAATTTATTTAAGATGCAAAAGAAATTGTTTGAATAATCCCTTCCAGTGGGTACCATCTTGATTTTGTCATACATGTAGAACTGCAGATGTACCCAATTTTTCTGGAGTTCCTTATTTTATAAGAGTTTAATCTAAAAAAATGCAACTTTATAAGAATTTCAGATATTTTTAGTCATATGAAAATAATCCCAAAAGGTTTAAAAGCTGCTTCTATGTAAGATTTTATTTTACCATATCAAAGCTTCATTCTTTGAAGTAACGTAAAGTAGTCCTCAACTTACAATCATTCATTTAACAATGGTTCAAATTGTCAGTGGCCTCAGAAAAAGAGTTTGCCCTCCCACTTATAATCATCACACCTCCTCACGGCTAATCTGATTGCAGTTTAGGCACTTGGCAATAAGTATGCATTTACTACCAGTTGCAGTCTCCTGTGGTCACATGATTATGATTTGCAACCTTCCCAGATTGCAAAAAAGTCAATTGAAGAAGCTGGATTCACTTAACTATGTGATTTGCTTAATGGCTGCAGTAAAAATGGTCACAAAATCACATCTAGTCACATGATAATTCTCTTTATGCCCTCACTAACTTATGGTGGAAATTTGGTCCCAATTGTCATAAATCAAGGACTTGCCCATAACTTCTAATGAGATGCTGAACTATTATTATAATAATATAAGTATAAACTTATTTTGTCAATCTTTTAAAGGCTTTTTTAAATCCTTTTGCTCATTTATTTAACATTATTATTTTGCCAGTGGCAATGATTTAAGTACCATTGTGTCTTTAAATTACCAGTTTTCAGTAATTTAATAAAAAGGCTCACATTAAGCCTTATGCCCTTTTCCTGCAGGAAAAAGCAATTTCTCTTCCAGTTATTCTCCATTCCCTTGTATCTGAGCTGAAGAAGAAAGTAGTCCAAGCCATCCAATGAACTTTTTGAATGTGGAATTGAACACAAGTCTTCTCATCCCAGTCTAACTTCTTCACAGGTAAATCACATTGGCTCATGTTGCAACCTGTGTTGCTTTTTACTGAAAAAAGAGTGGCCCATCAATTTTTCTTAGCCATTGAAGGATGTGGAGAAATGTGGATTTAGCTAAAACTAAAGAATGAAGGAACTTTGATTTGTGCATTTAGTAAAGTTCATAAAAATGCAGAGTTTTTCACTGTAACAGGAATTGGGTCATGTGTATAATTCACATAATTGAAGCATATACATCTATACTATGAAACAAATCAACATTCTTAAAAGTTAAACTATTGTCAAATGCTAAATCATGTGCTGGAGAAGACTCTTGAGGGTCCTTTGGATGACAAGGAGATCAACCCTGACTGCTCATTGGAGGGACAGATATTGAAGCTGAAGCTCAAGTACTTTGGCTACATAATGCGAAGAGAGGACTCACTGGAAAAGACCGTGATGCTGGGAAAGATTGAAGGGAAAAAGAGAAGGGGATGGCAGAGGATGAGATGGATAGATAGCACAGTCCATGCGATGCGCGTGAGCTTGGGTGGATTCCGGGAGGCAGTGCAGGACAGGGAGGCCTGGCATGCTGCAGTCCATGGGGTTGCAGAGTTGGACACGACTGCAACTGAACAACAACAATGCTAAATCATGTCTTATTGCTAATTCTGAGACAATATTTTAATTTTTTTTATTTCATTTGCAAATGAACTGCATTTTTGTTTTACAAGGAATAGATAGATAATAATACTGCATTTTTGTTTTATAAGGAATAGATAGCCAGATAATTTGATATTTTGTAATTTAGATATCATTGGTCACTGCTTAAACTATATTAGTCCTTATCCTCCATTTGAACATCTGTCTGATTATTGTTATTCCAGTTGCATAAATAAGTTTTGATGATATTTACATTGATTTCTGTTATTGTAAAAGTTGTCAACATGATGGAGGCATTCAGTTAAAATGGATTAACTTGTCAGTATCTGAGAAGAAAATCACTAGTTAGTTGTTTCCTTGACATAACTGGTATGTGTCAGTTCAGAATTCAGTTTGTAGTCATGAACAGTATCTGGGAGTTAATAGTACTATTACAGAGTGACTAGGACTACTACCCTAAATCTGGATTTATCTGGATGCAATTTATTGGCTACATTCAAATCAGTATACACATCACTTATTTCCTATCTGCCATTTTTTTCCATAGCAATTAGCCAACTCCTCTCCATCCTGAAGCTAGTACATTTGTAATGACTGTAAAGATTTTTTAGTGTTATCTTATTAGACTTAATTTCAAAATCCACTTATATCAGGAGTGGTACACAATATTCTTGGTATTGCAACAAAAGTTTAAAAAACAGGCATCTGGATTGGATTTTTCAAGTAGAAGACGTTTCACCTTTTATCCAAAAGGCTTTCTCAATTCTTGGTACTTGCAGTGGTGGGCTTGTTGGCTGGAAGGTTGGCGGCTTGAGTTTGAGACCCAAGACCTGCCATGTAACAGGGTGACCTCCTGTTATCTGCCTAGCTCCTGCCAAACAGCAATTCAAAAGCCTGTAAAAATGCAAGTAGATCAATAGGTACCACCTTTGGTGGGAAGGTAACAGCATCCATGTGCCGTAATGTATAGTCATGCCAGCCTCATGACCACAGAAGCATCTTTGGGTAATGCTGGCTCTAGAGAAAGCCATGACTTGCAGGGGAAATCTTTATCTTTTTTTAGCTATTATCAAATTGTCAGTAATTTTTCAAATAATCAAGAAACCCTTAGTAAGGGTCAGACAAGACGTGAATCTGTCTTCAGTCACAAATCTCATCTCTGGGAATGTGAGATTGCTGTTGAATAGATTCTGGGGCTGTAATGGAGTCAAAGGACTTCCTTAAGTCCATCAGGATCAAGAAGCAGTCCAAGTCCAGAGGTTCCTTAATTGTATAATTTCTTGATTACTAAAAGAAGGTGGGGGATTTTTTTTAACAAATAAAGCTGAAAATTGAGTATCTTTATGGTTGGAGAGAATATGCCCTGTCTTTAAGTACTACAAAATATTATTTCTCCATGCAGTCTTGCTGAATGACTATATTCAGAGAATGCATCCAATGTAGGAAATCTTATCTGAGTTTGTAATTCTCCAAAAAGCATCAGTTTCCAGATATGTACAGATAGTCCTCAACTTCCAACCATTCATTTAACAACTATTTGAAGTCATGACAGCATTGAAAAAAGTTATGATCTGTCCTTGCATTTACAACGGTCACAGCGTCCCTGCAATCACATGATCAAAATTTGGGCACTTAGCAACTAGCAGGTATTTACCATGGTTTCCATATCCTGGGGTCAAGTGATCATCATTTAGTCTTCCAGGGGGGATTCCAACAAGCGGAGTCAATGGGGGAAGTCAGATTCTCTCAACAAACACTGAAAAAAGGGTTGTAAAATTTGGTACAACTCTTAATGATGTTTGATGATAGAAGTTTTATGACCAATTGTGGTCATAAAACAAGGACTACTTGTAGAAGGCAATTTTTAGAATCTTTTCAGAATTCTTTTCGCCTGCAGCAGTTTCTCAGAATGACTGATATTAAATCCAGACATATTTTCCTACATCAGTGAAACCACATTGATAGTGTATTGTTAGGACAGCTATGCAATCCAATAAAGGCAACCCTTAAGTAGTAGGAAGATATTAAATGAAAGCTGAATTTTAAAAAACCTTACCAAATTGTTTTTTGGCTAATATTGAGTGAAAAGTCTTGAATGTTGAAAAAATGTCTCTTTTTTTAGAATATGATTCCATCAGTGGGAAGCAGCTAAAAAAGAAAAGGGAATAACAATATTTATTTATTTATTAAATTTATATGCCGCCGAAATCTGAAGTCTCTATGGCCTAGTCTTGAGAAAAATAAAGAACAGAGCTGAGTACTGTAGAATATGAATTTCAATATGTATTTAACAGGGTTGGGGTTAGTGTAGGCTTACAGTATTTTTACATTTGAACTTAATATATAATAGGCAGAACTATAATAATTTTCAGATTTTCAGTATTCTAGTAAGATGCATACAATATGTATATTTCAACCTTTCTCGGTTCCAAATTATCTTTTAGATCATTTAAATTTGTGGCTATTCATTCTCACGAAACACTGCTACTGAAATTGTAATACTGGGCACAATTTAGGGCCAGGGTGTCCAACCTTGGCGACTTTAAGAAGTGTGGACTTCAATTCCCAGAATTCCCCAGCCAGCTATTAAAGGGAGAGTACCCCTTAAAAACGACTACAAAATAAGTTTTGGTGGCTGGTGTCTTTGGACACATTAAGGCAGTGATGGTGAATCTATGACGCCTTATTGACATGGGTCATTTCTGGGAACACACCAGCCCGCCCCATACTTGCTCCCTTTTCCGAGGCCGGCCCAAAATGTGTGCGCTCAAGTGGCCTCTGGTGAGGACAGGGCCTGCTTCCAAGTGGCACGTGAGGACAGGGCCTGCTTTCCCGCTCTTTTCAGAGGCTGCAAGGCGTTCTCATAAGTTTATAGAGCGAGGCCTTGCGTGAGCTGAGCTCCCTCAGGCAGCCATTGTTTCCTAAGAGGCACCTGGGGCTGGGCCAGGTTTATTTGAGGGAGTATAATGCCATTTCAAACAGCAATGAGTACTGTATTTGGAAGCGATTGTTTCAAACGGTAATGAATACTTCAGAAAAGTGTGCCAGAGAGCTGGCTCCTTTTGCTCCCTTTTCCCAACTTTTAATTTCTGAGCATCGTCCTTTTAAATGTTGAACTGAAAGCGAGATAGAAGTAATAACCGACAACAACAATTCAGTACGTGCTCTGTCTGTCACAGAGGTTTTTACATATTTTCCTTAAGAGTTGTAGTTTGGTTGACTGAAAAATACAATTTTTAAAGTTCGTCAAAACGAGATGTAAGTAAACAACTGTTTCTCCGTTGTGCGGGGGTGCGGTGGGGTGGGATAATGCCAGCAGAGTCAAGTTTCGACACGTCAAGCCGGCAAGTTTCACTGTCGCTGCATTAACGGAAGTTCTGAACAATTCATTTGAATGAGAATACCGATTATTGGGTATCCTGCCAGAGTCCTGAGAGCCCCTAACAATTTTATCCAAAAAAATATTTATTGGCCTTTCCCCTCCTTCCTTTTAGTTAAATGACAAATGAAATGGCTTATTGTGGGTAAAGTAACATTCTGCTCTATTTTGTGATTTCCATTTTTGAGCTTTTGGCTCATACTTAGGTCATGTAAAGTTAACCTAACAAGGAATGGGCATTATCCTGAGTTATAAGTAGTTTAAAAGCAGCCAAATTGTAAATGGCACACACATAATTTACAGAGATTATTGTAAATAGTGGTTTGATAAATACTTTAGAAACTGAGTAATTGCCCTTGTCATGCCCTAGTCATCTCACAAATGGATTACCGCAATGTGCTTTATGTGGGGCTACCCTTGAAAAACATTCAGAAACTATAGCTGGTTCCGAGTGCAGCTGCATGGACAGTTTTTGGGGTCCCAAGGGTGACCCGTGTGACACCGCTGTTACATGAGCTGCACTGGTTGCTGGATTGTTTCTGGGTGAGATTCAAGGTATTGGTTGTCACCTATTAAAGCCCTTCATGACATGGGTCTAGGTTACTGAATGAGTTCAGCCCATGCTGGCAGTAAGGGCATGCTTCACATCCCGTCAGCCAGGGAATTTTGGCTGGTAGAAGACGGGCCTTTTCTGATGTGGCAGCGCCCTTTGGAATGTCATTCCACTGAGCTGAGGTCATCTCCCATCCTACTGGCCTTCAGGACAAATCGAAAAGCATGGCTCTGTAAGTTAGCTTGGAGACTAGACAGCCATGTGTCATCAGTTAGGTGGCTTTTGGACTGAAGGCTTCACCTCTTTCAGCTCTCCATCTTGTTTTATTTCGCAAATTTTATTTTATTTTGTTGTTTGTTTGTTTTGTATTTTGTTTGTATTTTCAGATTGTATTTTTATTTGTATTGATTTTTTACGGTTGGTTTATTGCCCTGAGTTGCTTTTTGATTTGGGTGGTGAATAAATGTAATAAATAATTGCCACATGCACTTTGTTAGAGCAAAAACTTGAAGCAGCTGCAACAAATCCATCAGAAACCATCTGGGATATTGAGGATTATTGCCTTAGGTCATTTTAGCTTATCCAATGCCTGTATCAGATCTCCTGATTATCCAAAAAGTATATTTATTTTTACATTTTGACTTTGTTTACAGAAGTGTGTATATATGTGTGTGTGTAGAGAGAGAGAGAGCTCAAATACATATATTTTCAACCAAAAGATCCAACCCTATCATGCACTAGCTGAAATAAATACGTTTAGAATTTTCTGTTACTTGGTCTAGTTAGGGAAAAATGCTAAATGAAAATTTTTAAATCAATTGGTGAAAATGAAAAACAGCTGCCTTAAAATGATCTATTTATTTCTTTGTTAGGTCACTGCTTTTAGAATGTCTTTGTTGTTAATGATATTACATTTTTAATCTTTCAGCCATGTCCTCACTGATACTTCTTTTTGTTCTCTATCGAGTGTTCCACTATTTCTCTTTAGTATTTTGTGACTACCAACATGCTTTCTAATTAAGTTGTTCTGAGAGTTTTTGTACTGCTCTGCTCTGCTCATGATCAAAAAGTTCACCCCCATTTGGGTATGCATAAAATTAAAAGCAAACCTTAATCCAAAAACTACTCCAAAACCAGTTAAACAAGATAATACCTTTTACAAAGCTTCCTTTCTTTTCCTCATTTTATTCAATTATTCATTTTCTTTACATATGTTCCTCTTACATTTGAGTTATGATCTTACTGCACAGTCATTAACAGATGGAAACATAATTGTTGACTTTCACTGCCCATTGTGGCTTTGATAACCAAGGCTTTTATGTAATTTTTTTAGTAAGATAAAATGAAGACTAAATTATCAGAATTTATTGTTCCCATGTTGTATGCAGCATTTCCTCCTAACAATAGGGACATAGTATTGGTCAGTATGGACTCATTTTAGCCACTATTGTCATAAACACAGCCAAAAGCCCAATTTTACATCAGACAAACTCATATTTTGTAAGGTATAATCTCTTATCTAAAGGCAACCTTAGAAGCTAGTGACTAAGAGGTACCTACAACATACTAAGAGGACTGTTTTACCAAATGCAGAATAAAAATCTAAATTACAGTATCTTATGGACTGCAAATATTGATATATTTTAAAGATGTAGAAAGAGAATTCTTACAGGTGGAAGAATTTCAGATATTCAACATTCTGCTTAACGTTAAATATTGATATCTTTTAAGAATGCAGAAAAGAGAATTCTTACAGGTGGAAGAATTTCAGATATTTAACGTTCTGCTTACCTTTCTCCAGAATTTTAGACACTGAACTGGAAAGACTAATCAAGAATAGATTGAGAGTAGTATAAGTCTAGTAGAATAAATGTAAATGTACTATATTTTGCTTTTTAAACTTGTTAAACAGAACCAATAGTGTGTCTCTAGAAATGGATGGAAAAAATTGCCCAGAAATTTGAGGTATTTGCTTCCTTAGTAAAAGCAAATCACAATATCTGCAGTATTGACAAAATATCAAAGCCTTGCCTAGCCATGAAATCAGGTGAGTTAAGCACAAAGAAAAAGGTGACATCTTTGCTGAGAGGCAATAACTAACATATAAGCATGTTGTGGGAACCCTCTTAATTGTAAATGTTTAGTAAACCATATCTTTATATGTTTTAGCATCATGTGTAAAGGCATAATAAAAATGTGGTCCTGGAAAAATAATTTTATTGCAGCTTTGCAGCCGCAGCTAAAATTACACTAAAGACAAATACAAACTGAGGAAAATTTAGAAGATGTATTAAAGCGAGCAAGGTTACAGCACTGACTGATCCAGGCAGAGGAAAGAAAGTAAGTATACAAATGGTTTGAAGCAGACAAGTTTCACCAAGTTTCAAATGAATAAGGTTGGGGTGCTTCCAAATTATTCTTGAATTTAAGAATTAAGGTCACTGTCATTAAGGGCATTCCTCAACAATGAATTTAGCCTTTCTCAGCCAAGGCCATCCAGCTTTCAGTGTGGTTTGGGGGTGTCCTTTGTCTTATTTGGACTTGCTTATCTTGGTTTGAGAGCTTCATAGCTTTAGTGCTATCACTGCCTCCATGTGGGACTTACACCACGGTGTTATTGTTTGGACTGCTTGAGAAGTACAGATTTTTGAGTATGAGAAAAGGGAAGAGTGAGCTCCATAAAGAGCTGAGATTCAACACTGGCAGTTAGTTGGCAAGGATAACCAGTGCTGCTACTGAGTGTTGGGAAAGGACATGGAAATGATTTGGAAAGAATTCCTGTCAGCAAGCAAGGGAGCTGGAGAAGATCTGGTTCAGAGCAGGATTCTTCCTCTGCAATTGAGTTACAAAATGTGTCAGATTCTTATAAAAAAGATAGCACACCAGAAATAGGCAGAAAAGATGTATCATCCCAACAATATTTGGAGGGGAAGGTAAATCTTTCCACTTCTTCACAAACATGCCTGGAGATAATGTATTTCAAGGAATACACAAACACACACATCCAACTCCTTCCCAACTGCATTACTTGTAATACAGCTTTCCTCAGCTTAATGTATTCCAGATGCATTTGCTGATGACTGAGGATGATGGAAGTTGCAATCTAACACATTTGGAAAGCATAGAGTAGGACACTGAAGAGCAAAGATTTTGGAAAATATTCAAATCCAGTATTGTTACAAAACTTAAAGATGACAACTTTGATAACACAAATTGTGTGTAAATTCTAATTACCGTATACCAGAGGGAAACAATTTGGGGTTTGCAGTTCCTAGTTTGCTTTCTCCAGAATTCTTGTCTCGAGTACAATGTCATGCATAAAATAGAAAAATAGATTTTACAGCAATATACCCAAGTTGTCCAAAACAGGGCCAAAAATGTCAAGGGTTTGACTATGTCCATGTAATCAAGGTCCACCCACCTTGGCTTTGTCAAGAGTTAACCTTTCTTCAGAGTCTACTCCCCAAAGATATCCTCTACGTGGCAAGAAGGCTTTAAAACAGTCTCCATTTATAGACCTGGTTACCATTTTAAAGTTCTTGACTTTTACTCCAAAGCAGATTTGAACTAGGTCCCCTGCACAAGCAACAAGATTAGGTCCTTGCTTGAACAAAACACCTCTGATATTGCTTCAGGGTATCAGCTGTACAAGACGTTCTTTTCTTAGGGAAGCTCCTAAATGTCTCTATGGCAATGATTTAAGATGAGGCCCTTTAATCACAGCTATCCAAATATTTGGGGGTCACCCTGACTAGCCCTTCATATGACATTGGATCCAATGGGATGGCCAGTGGTCAAAAAGGCTAAGATCCCATATTTGTGCACATTAAGAGTGTCCAATTTTAATCAGACTTAGTACCCTGAATTATTGGAGACTATTTTCAAAGTGAGGCCCTAACCATTTTCCTGTTAATTGTACAGCGTTGTTAATGATGGAAATGTGTGCATTTTTATTAGAATACTGAATCTTCTCTCTCTTTTCCATGAAGTGTTCAGAATGCATGAATTTGTTTGTTTTATTAAGCTGTACTTCGGGAATTCTGGCTTTATATCAAAACTTAAATATGCTGAGCAAACAATGAACATCGGGCTATCCTGCAGCTTATATTTACAACTATCTTACATGCAAACAAGCTTTCTTTTTTAATGAGCTTATTGTTAATGATACAACTTATTCTTCTTTCATTAATTGGATAAGACGTGGAGTAAATAGCTAAAGCTCAAAGTCTTCTAAACCAGAGATTCTTTTAATAGTATTCCGGGGACAAGGCAGTTAATTTTATACTGCAGATTCACAGTAATTAACTTTGATAATGGTTGTCCTTTTTTGGGATGTCACTCAGTCTCTGATCCCAGGAGATTTAGCAGCCAGATCTGTATGAAGGAAAAAACACATGCCTCCTTAATCAGCATGTACTCCCCACTCCTCTAATACTCATAATTCAATATAATTGCCAAAATTTGTGGGGAGACAAATTGTCAATAGATCATATCTGTGCTGCTAAATGGTCATGTGTACTAAATTTACGTGGTCTAAATATCTTTACATAATATTTTTTTAAAAAATTCAAATTTCTAAGCTGTGTCAATATATGACATAGGAATATTTTATTTATTGCATGCACTTATATATCATTTGTATAATAGTGATGATGAAAAGCAATGATACAAAATTAACATTTTAAAAATCAATAGTTTGGTTATATCTTTCATTTAAACACACTCCTAAAACTTGCAAAGTTATGGTAAACAAATTCATGGATAAATTTTACCCAACCTATTGGTAAGAAAAAGTATTGGTATCGTTCACCTATGTAACCCTGGTAACATTTCAAAATCAATTGTGACATAATTGGAATGTATTTGTATTAAGATCTGAAAGCATCTGTTCCCACTTGGCATGCCAAAATATAGAGAGTAAGGAAGATGAGCTTGACAAA
>JANHZU010005802.1:68673-81361 GCA_032468055.1 Acrochordus granulatus | reverse complement strand
TGGAAAGATAGATACTGAAGCAGAAGCTCAAATATTTTGGCCACATAATGCAAAGAGAGGACTCATTAGAAAAGGCTGTGATGCTAGGAAAGATTGAAGGCAAAAAGGAGAAGTGGATGGCAGAGGACGAGACATACAGCATTGTGGATGCAATTGGCATGGATGTGGGTAGACTCGGAAGGCAGTACTGGACAGGGAAGTGTGCTGCAGTCCGTGAGATCATGAAGAGTTGGACACAACTGAGCAACAACAACAACAGTACTAAGGAAAAAGTTCTAATCAGCCTTTAATAGCTTTTCTCACAAAATTCTAGTGGGCATAAATTTCTGAAAACCTTAATTTACTAAAGTGATCTTATTTATTTACAAAAGTTCTGTGGTCTTGCTTCAGCAATGGTTCTCAGTTTGGATCTAGGTACAGTGAAATAGTGAGTTAAATCTGGGTTTACTGGACTTTGATGCCACAAATAAATTTTCATCCAGACATCAACATGAAATAACTGGTAAGTCCATTATTTAGGCAAGCAGTCTGGACAGTGATTGTTGCTTCCATTAAAAGATGAGTATGCTTCCATGCAAGATTTGTGTTTGATAAGACTGCAGGTGTAAATGGTGTAACTGGAGAAATGTTGATAAATGGATATAGTATGCATAGGGAGAGGATGTATATTTTGTTTTACAATATGCATATGGAGACTGCAACTTTGCATGATAGTTGGAATAATGTCATTATTTTTTTCTTTTTAAGCTCAGATCAAAACACAATTTTCATTTGTGGCAGTATTTTCCAGAACAGGATTTCTCTTCATTGTCTAAAAAATTACAGTTGATTTTGCATGCAAATGCTGGTTTTTGGAGACAGTGCAATCTGTTTTGAATCTTAAAAATTTAAAAAAAATCTATATTCTTTAACAAAGGCAAATTCACTTCAAAATTCTTCAGGCTTCTGCTTTTATTACCCCTCTGGCAGATTGAGAACAGTTAAATCTTTATTTTGAATGTTGTAATTCCTCTAATACTGAAAACATCAACATATGTGTTTGTCTTGATGTTTTAGATTGTTACCAGAAGATGTGAGAATGGACATCCTTAATAAAGCTATGCTAGATTCCACTGCAATAGAGATGAGACCTGGTAAGTCTACCTTTTAACGGTATTTTTCAACTTTCAGTCTCTTCTGAGGCATTTCATTATTCACTGAGTGAACTATTTCTGTACTGTGATAATTTTGTTTATTTGAAGTAAAAAAATGGTTTAATCTTGATATTTAATTAATTCCATGGTTCCCTTGACCATCATTTGCCGCTCTCCATCCATTTTCTACTGTGCTTAATTTCATTAGGCTGCAAATGAACTTGCTTCATATGATAATTAGCTATACTGCACTTTCTTGAATTCAGCCTGTACAGATTTAGCTTCTATTTACCAGTTAAAACAACACAATTAAAACTGCTGCCTTAGGTGTCAGCAGTTAGAAAAGAAGTCTTTAACATATTACTCTATTCATCAACCACTGTATTACATCCAAGATCAGGGAGGATATAAATGGCAACTATCCAGGATTTGAGTAATCGTGTTCCAGGAAAAGTTATACCATTAGCATCAGGGAAAGAGAACTTTATAGCTATGTATAAAATCTCCATTTTTTACATTTGCTCTATTAATTATAGGGAACTGATGCCTTGTCAGGATTTACAAAAATAGACACAGGTTCCTATCAGTAGGCTGGCAACTGCATATTGCTCCACCTGAAATATTATCAATATCTGAATTGCAAATATAATATCTTTTGTATCTGCTATTAATTATTAGATCCAGTTCTTCATAAGACTGCTTTGTGATAATGAAGGCTGCAGTGAAGCACCAATGCATTACTAAGTGGCTGTGTAACTTCACTTTGCCAGCTTCTATTGCTGTAGCTGTGGAGGCTTCAAGACAGATAACAGCCTAGGGAGAAACACCTAATTGAAACATATATTGCCTTTTTTTGTATTGACAAAGAGAACTGTGTTCCTGTTGTCTCTGAAATAAGCTTGTTGTACTCTATCAGAACAAATGGTGTAATTTATTTTGATAATGGGGAGAAGATCCCTACCAGAGCAAGATGGGAGTAACTCAGACTGGTATCGCATTTCCTCCGTATTATGAAACTCTTCATCTAGGTGAATCCATGCCATATAGGTCTTTTTATTGTTTTCACATAAATAGAACTATTGGATAGGTCAAATACACTTTTCAAAAGGAAAATTAATTTAAATGCTATTTAGAGTAATAGTTTTAATCTAAAAGGGGTTGTGCTGGTACAAGTGGTTAAGATGCCTGGAAGATTGGCAAGAAGGTGGGCAGCCCAAGTTCAAGACCCAAGCATCGCCACGTAACGGGATGAGCTCCTATTATTTGCTCCAGCTCCTGCCAACCTAGCAGCTTGAAAGCATGTAAAAGTCCAAGTAAATAAATAGGTACCACCTTTGGTGGGAAGGTAACATCATCCATGTGCCTCAGCACATAGTCATGCCAGCTACCTGAACACAGAAGTGTCTTTGGATGAACACTGACTCTTCGGCAAGGAAACAGATATGAGTACTACTCCTAGAGTCAGTCACAACTGGCAGGGAAATCCTTTACCTTTACTTTAATCTAAAACAGAGATTCTTCTTTCTTCATGCTGATTCAGAACCTCCCAATTCGCTCGACCTTAATGGGTCTCCTCCCAGAAGGATAAAGCTCACTGCTCCAAATATCAATCTCTCTTTGGACCAGAGTGAAGGATCTGTTCTTTCTGATGATAACCTGGACACTCCAGATGAAATTGATATTAATGTAGATGATCTTGACACACCAGATGAAGCAGATTCTTTAGAATATGCTGGACAAGGTAATAAATTAAATTTGGTAAAAGTGAATGTGCAGTGATCATCTATTTGTGTTTATTATTTTTGGTACACTTTGGCATGAAATACAATTTTCTAGGGATCTGGTTGTTAACCCATGAAGATAATATAAGAATAAATGTCTCTAAGGAAAAGCAGAACATGCTACTAAATATAAAAAAGGTTGTGATCAAATTGTAGGTTTGTGTTATGTTTGCAAGCTTGTTGGTTATTTGGATACAATAGACTAAATGGTTTATCTGATTTCCTGACACTAGGAAATATTGTAATATGAAGAAAAATAGTATTTCTAGTTCAATTATTTACAAAGATCCCAGATGCAAGTATACATTCTCGTATGCAGCTATGATTCTTATATATTGTCTAATCCTAACCCTAAAATTTAATACGTTTCTCTGTTTTAAAACTATAGATTTCTCTGTTTCTCCTCATGCCATCATGATATTTGGAATCCAAATATCAACAGAAGACTATTTTTAAAATAATTTTATATATCATTTCTTCATAATTATATAGCTCTCCAGTGTTTTTTCCATAGATTACATTGTTCCTGAAAACAATCCATATTTACGTATTTGAATTCTGTGTTATTAACTTCATTATTAGAAAGATTAAATAGATGAGGGTACTCATCAGTAAATATGGGCTTTTATTAATGTTTCATTTTGATTTGATATCCACAAGATTGTTGTTATAGAATTACAAAGATTATTAGTCACAAAATCTTGGAATTTATTAAAATGTAATGACATGGATTTGTCCGTCTTGTAGCATGCAAAATAGATAAGAGTTCATTGTTAGAAAATCAGGGTTATCCCAGTTTTATAGTCCTGAATCACAGATATGTGTTTGTTTCCTGCTTATGATCTTACTATCAGTGTAATAGAAGAACATTACACATTATTTCATGTGATTAAAGTTTAATGATTTATTTTAAAAAGAGAATGAATATATTTTCTTTTTGTTCTTTTTAACTTTTCTTCTACCTATTAAAAGAAGAATTTATTGAATTATAGTCTTCATTTTGTAGGTATGCATGTTGCTTTGTCAACATTTTTGTGCAAAACAGGAATAACCTGTAATCAAGTATATAAATTTGACCTTCAAAAAGTCAGAAACATTGAATTCATTCAGTTACATTACGTAATTGAATTACATTATGTAATTGAATGAATTCAATGTTTCTGACCTTTTGAAGGTCAAATTTATATTCTTGATTACAAGGTAATCAGGAATTACCTGTTTTGCACAAATATTCCTATTTTGCACAAAAATGTTGACAAAGCAGCATGTATTTCTCAAAGTCATTGACGTAAGGTACATTTAAAATAGAAAATCTATGTGTTCATAATTAAGTGGAAATAAAACTTATTTATGATAGTAAATCAGAACCCAGAATTCCTTATTCATGCAAAGATTTATTACATAAACATCCTATTTATAACAAAAAATCTCACAGTGCATATGTCAGTGTAGTATAGTGCAATTAGTGGTAATTTAATTAATCTGCATTTTTGGCAAATATGTTGATTTAAAATGTTCCATATTTTAATTTAATTCTTTGAGGTTCATATATTTCATAAGCATACTGATAGAAGAGATGAGTTTAAAAATATCTCCCTTTATGATTCACACATGCAAGCTTCTACTTGAAATTTATAAGTGGCACCATCCAGCAAGGGTTTAATTTGTTCTATTGTATATATAGATTAGAACTGAGATGCATTTAGAATTGAATTAGAATAGTAGTATAGAAAACATAAGTTAGCAATGTAACATGAATTTTGAATAATGTTCCTTTTTAGTTAATATCTAATGTTTTAAATTGAATCTAGTTTGCTTTTTTCATTTTTTCTTGACAACATTCAGGTTAAATACCAATACTGTTTGTGCTATATGTGTTTCTATAAAAATGAATTGTCCTGCAGCTATTATCAAAATCTGGGTCTAAAAACATAAAAGATAACTTAATTCAAATAACATGGTTAATAATGTCCATTTTTACATTTCCGAGAAGATAAGCAATAGTCATCCAAGCATAAATATTGCATTCTGGGTCTTTCATCAGGGATTAATTTTCTCACCAGCTAAATAAGCAATTCAGAAAATGAATGGGAAAGATTAGAAAACAAGAATAAATGAATGAATGTATAAATGAATAGGCAGGGTAGCATTATCCTCTCTCTTTAAATTTTCTGACAGCCACTTGAACATTTTATATTCATGATGTTAATTCAGATGTTACTAAGGTGTTTTTACATTCTGACAATATATTAAGTAAAATTTGGCATTAACTATGGGTAAGCCATTTACCCATCTTTTATCACTAGAGAACATGGCAGCCAACTAGTATCTGCTTCTATTTTGGCTGGTTTCTGGCCATCTTTCGGGTAGTTGACTTTGTTTTACGTACTTCTGTCAGAAAAAACACACAGTATCTCAATGCAAATTGGAGACTTGTGGCTGGCTGAGGGAAAGTTAAGCCTTCTTTACCTGTAGATAGGAACAATAAAGGTACTGTAGTTGGATTAGCCCCCATTTTTGCTTTACAAATCTTTTATCCCTCCACCATGAATCTCAAAAGGATATTAATTGTAAATTAAATTCCATGTCTGGGTTTGGGTGACATGCTGGTCTATAATAAAAATGAGAAATATGATTTCAGATTAAGGTTCTCCTCTTGTGGTTGGGACTTAATGAAAGATTTATTCACACAATTTAGTGAGCATCACTGATAAACATTCAACGCAAACTGGCACAATATCCTTTTAATGCAACTGATGTTTCAGTTTGTATATCATTGGAAACAATGTCAATAAGTGTCAAATTAATTTGCAAGCTGAATCATCAAATGTCTCGTAGCATTTAGTAGATGTTCAGCTCTCTTATATAATTACACACCAAGCACACTAAAGCGGTGTCATAGCTTTTTAAATACAGTATCCCTAAACTATCTTGAGAATGAATTTGTTAGCATAACTCTTTATGCAAAGAATACAGTTAAAGAAATTAATTTTCTTTGAAATGATGGAAGTAGGGAATTGAAGGGAATGCCAGACATGAGTGGTGCAGAACACGTAATGAGAAAATATATTACCAGTGACACAATGTCTATTGAATTCCTGCTTTGTGAATGGGCATCCTATGTTCCTCTAGTTGCTGAATTGAACTCCTAGCATACTTGTGGTTTATTGGAGTTGTAATTGAGCAACAACGAAAGGATCAGAGGTTCCTTCTTGCTCTAACATTAGAAACTTTTAGAAAACAACATTCGACATAAATAGCTTATTGTTCGGATGTTGTAAGAATGTATCCAATTGTTGGTTTTTATTCTACTTATTATTCACTTTTAATAATTAAAATTATTTAATTCTTGCCTTGTTTTGGTAGTTGTTTTCCTTGGCTTTTTTTGTTTTTGTTCAATACTGCTCCTATGAAAAAATTGCAGTGGAATGGAAATTGTCTTCTTTAATTGTAGGGAGCTGTCAATCTTCTTTTCTTGCTTTTGCACTGTGTAGCATTATAATAAATAATTTATTATTTAGTTTTAATTACTAGAAAATGGTGTGCTACAACCAAGTTTGAAAAGAAGGAAGAAGGATACTTATTCATGCACATTATCTCTGAGAATAGTATCAGTTAATCATACAATTGATTCCAAAGTGGAACTCAGAAATTCAGTTTTGTTACTGGATAAAACAGTTTTTTCTTATATCAACAACTGCTCTTTTCTTGTATTTTCAGAAGAGCAACCAGCCATAAAAGAACCTTCTCAAGAAGAATCTGAATCTATCCCAGAATATACTGTTGAAGAAGAACGGGAAGACAACAGATTATGGAGAACTGTTGTTATTGGAGATCAGGAGCAGAGGATTGATATGAAAGCAATTGAACCTTATAAAAAGGTTATTTCTCATGGAGGTACAGAAAATCTGGTTTATTAATTATACTAGTGTGATTACAAAACATTTGAAAATACCATAATTGTATTAGGTACAATTCTTTGGTTATTGAAAACTCCTTAATGTATTTATAACAATGGTATGCTTTTCATAAGAAAAATGTGGCTTGATGAGTCATTATTTTATTCTGGGCATTATTTGCCCTACTTTGCAGATAGCTGATTCATTGTTACAAAGGAAAGTCTGAGCTTAAAGAAAGAAAAAAGCTAGGAGAAAACACAGTTTATTCAGTGTTCATGGCACAACTCTAGGGCTGTATATTACAGGAACATTATATCACACAGCCTGCTTGTTTTGAGCTTAGTATGTGCTGTGAAAACAACCACTATTTTCTACATATCACGGTTTATGGCAAAGGATCAGAGTGTAAGGACCCATAGCAGCGTATGCCCCTGAAACTGCCTTCAGAATTTCTCCAGAATTTGCTTCAAAGGAAAAATAATTTAATTATAAGATTAATATATTGATTTAATTTGTTTTTAATTAAATCCAATGTACCATTCAAATGCCAACCATAATCTTCAATCATTGGTCTGTAGCTTAGTATGATATGTGAATCCAGATGTTGTGGTCTGTTCAACAATTCATGGTTTACAAAATAATGGTTTAATGCAATATGTAATTGCAAACATAGCCAGATTTATTGGGGCTATTATAAGGTATAGTTTAAAGATGTCTATTACTGCACATTCCTTCCCACCCCCCATTTAAACCAATATATTGTGACAAGGGCTTGGATATGCTGAGTTTAGGATTTTGTAATTATTTTTTAACAAAACACATGTCTTGAAAAAGTTCTTTCTTTTTCAGTATTTTTTAACTGCTGCAATTGACACCTGCTCTATCAACATAGTATCTCTAAGTCAGCATGTTAAGAGTTTCATCTGGGTTTAGGCAATTCTTGAGGACAGCCTGAGGAGTGAACTGGCCCATAGTTCTGGCCAGGGGCCTTATAGGCATGGCAGAACCGTATGAATTCAAGTCTGACATAACTAGCACCTGTTCTTTCATATTTTTTTTGTTTATTCTCTTCAATCTACCTACATTAGAGTTTGCTAATTCTAGCATTATTTCAAGTTGAGACTTTTAGAATAGATGCAGCTATCAGTCCTCCAAATGAAAAAGTTCACTGGGAAAATCTCTATTGTCGAGCGTTCTTACATCAAAGAGGAGGATATCATGAGACATCCAGGTTTGGGGATATTTTGTCTGTGGTTCAGTGCTGTTGAATACTTTACATTACACTTCCCAGGTTCCCTCCCTAATTAAAATATCACCTAGCATGCCACTATTTGATATTGGTCCCCTCCCTAACTTGCTTTAGCAGAATAGGTAGTACTTGGCATTTATACCTCCTGGCTCTGAAATATGAAACATTGGTAGGTGGCTGCAGTTTCTTGTGAGACCTGCCAATTCTGCCATGTTAAGAATTGTTTGTGAGACATGTATTTTTGACTCCACAGGATACTATGGTGATGGCTTGAACGCCATCATTGTGTTTGCTGCATGCTTTCTACCAGATAGCAGTCAAGCAGATTATACATATGTCATGGAAAACCTTTTTCTGTGAGTATGGAAACATTGTAGTAAAACTCTTTCATGTAATGAAATAGATGGTTTTTATTTAGAGATTAGTGCAGAGTTTAAAAGAGATAAAAAGTCATGGCAATGTATTTCTTTGACACTTAGTTCTTTTGAGTCAAACAGAAATTTGGTTTATATAAAGAAAGGAAAATATGCTACAGTGGAAAAAAACCATGGGGAAGTGATTCCTGTTTTGCCATTGTTAAGAGTAAACTGAGCCTTTAATTTAGAGAAGTTTTACTTGATCTGCCCCTAACCTTCTAGTGCTATAGTCCTATATAATTCCATAATAAAACTATATATTCTGGTTGTGGAAAAGCCACATTGGCAAGAGTTCTGTTTGAATTTCAGACTATACTTGCCTTGAATCTTGTCCCAGAAATGCTCCTAAATTTTCTAGCAATGAGGGTGAGCACAAACATTTACTTGTATTGCAGTTTTTATCCCCTGAAGAACAAAATTACTATGGGCTTTTTATTTTGATATTTCACCCTCCCAAAGGAGTGAAAGTTTGACTTGTATTAATGTAGTTACTTAGCATATTAGTGGAATTACACTTTTACTGTAGTGTATTATACTTATTGTTTTTGAAAACTATGTATTGCTTAAGTGTTAGAGCTTAGGGCAATGTTTCTTAACCTTATCAACTTTAACTTGTGTGGGCTTCAATTTCCAGGATTCTTCAATCAGCCATGGTGGTGGGGGAATTCTGGGAACTGAGGTCTACACATTTTAAAGTTGCTAAAGTTGAGAAACACTAGCACAGAGGTTTAAAAGGAAAAAAAAACTGCTTGTGAAGATATTGCTTGTCAGTCCCACTTCTTTTTCTTCTTTTTCTTTTGTTGAGATATGTAATAAGTACTTTGGAGCTCATGGTTGCTGAAGATTATATGATTGTTTATTTAAATGGAGCAACCCCAAGGAGAAAAATGCCAGGACTGGGATGGATGAAAAGATGCTACCAGATGATTGACAGGCGGTCTGTGGATCTCATATATTTTCTACAATCTTAGTGTATTTATTATATATGAGTATATATTTTAAATCCTTTTGCCCTGCTCTTTTTAAATGCATTTTGAATGCCTTTTGAATATCACTGGAGTTTTAAGAAATAATACATTATAAATTGCATGCCAAAAATGTGGAATCAGTGTGAGACAATAGCTTTATGTGATGAATATGTGATGAACATGTGACTTTCATTCTGATGACTTAAAATATATTTCTTTTTAAATACAGATTAAGGAAGAATTTGAAATCATTCATCATAGTTCATCCCTCTTGGTTTATAAGGACAATTCTAGCTGTGACACGGCCTTTTATAAGGTATCATTTTCACACTCTCTAAAATGCTGAATTTTTGCATTATCAGAATCTACTTTTATTGTGAAATAAGCAATAATTGGGAAATAATTGGGAAAGCTATAATTGGGAAAGCTAAAGGATCATCTGATTCAACTTTGTGCTATTGTGGCCCCTAAAATGATAAATGTATTTGTGTAACTTCACCGTGAGTAACATTAACAAATAATAATGTACTGTTTATAATAATAATTACATTTTAATCTATATATATTATCATAGAATTATCTATGTGCCATGGGTTAATTAAGGCAAAGTGAGTACTTGTTCTTTATCAATACTAGCAGATCAAGTTAAAAAAAATGCTGTATCACTTTTCTAAACAACTCATGAGCCCCCAAGAGTTACGAACCTGTAGTTTGATAGTCCTGAATTAAATCATTCATTTAGATTGTAAGTTAATGAAAAACATTTGCCAAAGAAGCACTGTAATGATAACATAAGAAATACATGAACTGAGGGTTAAGAAGTTCCAGGATAGATCTCACCTAACAAATTAATTAGGTTACCTTAGATGAGGTTCATATAAAAATTACTGTAGTAATCTAAGACAGTAGTCTGAAAATTGAAAATCTATCATATAAAGGTTATGCATATAGCTAAGATCAGCTAAGATCCCTAGCCCAGCCTGGAATTTAACAGCTTGTTAACATGGAGCTGAATTTTATAGATTCCTATTGCTTAACCAGTGAATTGTACTTTTTTGTGTTTCAGTTCCAAATTCAGTAATAAGATACAATATGTCAGCACTTTGGCAGATCTTAATGAACTGATTCCAATGGAATATGTAAATGTCCCAGAAACTATTGTCAAGTAAGTGAAGAATATTTGGAAAGTAATAATGAGAGAAGTTACTTCTGTAAAACAAAGAGATTTCTATTTTAAGGACATTTAATGTTATGTATTTATCAAATTTATATGCCGCCAAACTCAAAAACAATTCTTGGTGGCTCACAATAAAATATTAAAAACAATTTAAAATCACTTCAAAATCAGCTGGATTTTGTCTGAGTAATATATGATATTTACAAAGTACTCAGCATTGTGATTAAAACTGAACGGCACAATAAATATTGTGTTAACATATTTATTTGATTAAAATTTAAAAACACAGTTTAAATTCCAATACGATTCCTTTGGAATAAAGAAAACCAAGCCAAGAAAACCAAGAGGAGCAGTTAAGGGTTAATCTACAGAAAAGTTGACTGAGGGAAGATAAGAAAGCACTCTTCAAATATCTCAGAGCTGAATGAGTGATCTTATTCTCTGTTGCCCCAAAGAGAAGGGCCTGGACCAATTAGTTCAAACTGTAAGGAAATAAATTCAGCTAGATGTCGGGAGGACTCATGTCCTAACTGCATGAGCATGCTAGTTTTACAAGACCTGCCTATACGTGGAACTGGTTGCCACACAAAGTAGTGAGTTCTCTTTTACTGGACGTCTCCAAAGAGAGGTTGACTAGTAATTTACTGTGGATCCTGCACTAAGCAGGACTAGATGACTTCTTCAGTATCTTTCAACTCTATGATTCTGTGAAAGATTCAAGAATGTATTCCAAGGTGTTATTGCTGCAGTAATTTATTCATATCATCTGTTGTCAGCAGAAATCAATGGTTTTCCAGACAATGAGAACTGCATGAGACATAGAATGGGATATATTTTATTTACAGAATGTGGAGAAGAAAGTTTCAAAATGTTCATGCTCTGAGCATTGATGTTTTGGAGAAAGATCAGTGTTTGTGATTTGGGAGCTGTATGCTTTATAAATTATTTTCAATCCCAAACTCTCAGGACTTGCTAAGAATAATGGGATATTAGTGCAAATGGGATATTAGTGGGGAAAAAGCCAGAATACTTGATAGTCTTTACTAGTTCTCACAGTGTGCATGGTAGATGTGAACACGTCGACCCATTTATATCAAGGCAAGTCTGCAACCCATTGAATAAGGTTGATCACACTATGTGCAATAAAATAGACATTTGCATTGACATGAGATATATATATAAGCGCCTCAGTGCTGATCTCTCCACTTTAACTTGAATTGGGAATAGTTGTTTGTGATCTAGAAGTAGATATATTTGGGATATATGCAATGTCTGCATATTATTTGACCTTGTATATGTTTGTCCTTCGCCCACTTTTATCTTGAAAGGTATGATGAAGACAGATCCATTCAGAGAAGAGTAAGGTAAAACTCTTGCTCTGCTGCAACCTGTGCGGATGTTTTTAAATGACTGAGGATGTGTGAGACAGTAGATGATTTCAGCTGCTGACATTTAAAAAGATCCATAGCTCTGTGTAATGAATGTCATGGATGAGCTATTGAGATCAGTTCCAGATGTCCTTAATTTGGCCTGTTCTGGACTTAACTTCAATCATTTTGTCAGCTTTGTACAGCATGCATGCTGCAGACTCTTGCAAGCTTTACAAGACCTGCCTATACATGGCCAAAATATATATCTATATCAAAATCAAACCAAAATCAGTGTGACACTCTAGAAAAAATATTCAGTGGGTGCATAATTTCAAAAGCATGTTCCTTGCTTGATTGACACTGTGCTTTTCCCTGCTTCTGTTTTATGTTCTGCTTGCTTCTTCTCCTTCACCAATAACTTTTACTCATGCAGACTGGATGAAGAGCTAAGGGAGGCATCAGCAAAGTAAGACAGAATTCTGATAATAACTGGTATTCCATTTTCATTTTTAAAAATTTCATTTTCATTGAAATTTTTAAATCCAGGTTTATCCTACACATGACTACTCAGAAGTAAGCAGCACTGAAAATAGTGAATATTACTGCTATGTAAATGTGCATACCCCCCAGTGAGGCACCACCTTGTTGTGGTTGGGGGGCTTGTGTGCTCTAATGAAGATGAGAGCTCTGCCAGA
>JANHZU010005802.1:43095-55547 GCA_032468055.1 Acrochordus granulatus | reverse complement strand
AACAAAAGATAATCTGACAGGTAACAGTAACAGAATCTAAAATATAAATGCACAGCCTACAAAAAAGAAGGAAAAAGAAAAAAAAACACAAGCAAAATATACAGAAGGCCATTCCCCCAGCACTCCCAAACCAACTCGGACTGAGTATCTATCCATAAACCAGTACAAAAGAAATACAATGTTCCCATCTCATAATCTAAATTGATTAATAAAAAGTACTTGCTATAGTAAACATGTCTATCTATTGCAATATAGCTATAATTTATCTTAATTCTTAATCTACATAATATTTCAACTTAAACTTCATCCATGAAGATTCTTCTCACTCACCAGCCGAAAGTTCCAGAGCGACTGCCAAACTGTCGAAAACTTCTTTAAATCAATTTGATTTTATATGTAGAAACTTCATATGAAAGCACAGTAGAAACTTCAGTGGCATTAAGAAATAATGAACATCCATACACAGTTCACAGCACATTAAGAACTCACATATCAAAGCCATCCTTAAACATTAAATTGGTAAATATTTAAGAATCCACAGCCCAAAACATACCACCCGAATCCCAAGTCATCTTCAGACATCTTAAAATTTCTGTCCACAAAACTAATTCTTGAACCATCATGACAAAGTCTTCTGAAAACATTTTTGCACTGTTCTACGATAAATCATCTTATTCACACCTAATATTGTTAACTATCTGGTGCTTCTTCCCCTCTGACAGATAAGACAGAAATTTAGAGATAAATGTATAAGCATCAGTAAGCGGTAACAGAAATCAGACCCTGATTGATGCTTGATTATCTTGGGTTTACGTTTCTTGTTCTAAATAAAGCTAAGATTTGGGCAAGCAACTTCAAAGGAAAACTGGCATCCTTTAATGAGCGATGTAGAAAAGCCACAAGGACTGTGTTTCAGTATCCCTTTTATTGACACACGAGTTGGCATTTCAGGGCTCTTGTTCTCCTTACCTGGCCAATCATACTAAAATGTCCTTTTTCATAATTTTATGCTGTATCAATGTATAAGAATAAATTTCTTATGCTTATGCTAGAAATAAATCCAAAAAGCGTATGTCAAAAAAAAATCTTTAATTGCTACAGACTAGTTATTGTTTTAAGATGTTTGCTATTATTACAAGACGGATTTTTTCTTCAATGTAGGGATACACAACTTTTTTGGAGGTGGGGGGGACTACATTTGGCCCATGAATGACATACCAGGAGGCATAGTCCAAAATTGGCTTAATATACATTTAAATTATATTAAATACAGTTAATATGATTATTCCTCATAGATTTCATACTTTTATTTGCTCATCACTCTTATATGCTGCCTTTAATTTAGCATTATTTATTTATTTATTCAATAATTCAGGAGCTCAAGGCAATGTACTTAGCTAATCCTCCTCTTTTCTCCATAACAACCCGATGAGTTTGTTTGGCTTTGAGAAAGTATGACTTGTTTATCAGAATTGTGTCCCCCTCATTCTATGAGTGTGTCCAAAAATCTATTTTAGAATATATCAGTACATGAAAGTGCTGTGGATATGCAACTGACTGATATGCAACTGGTCAGGCAACTGACCTGTGATATTTTCCTAGCATCAGGACTAGAACAATGACCCAGATTGGTGGTAGGGTCCTTAAAACCCACTAGAATAAATTTACTGATTTAAACAACCTGTTTATATTATATGTAGTGCTCACATTTTCTCAGTAGAATTTGCTCCTGTAATAAATGATTAGGACTGAAGTCCAGGATCTTGGCTTTCACTAAAGTTCTAAAAGTATATTTTTTCAGCTAATATCCAGCTAATCAGCATTTTTCTTCAAACTGCTTCCTTGAATACCGTCATATTCTGTGGCAATATATTTTTGCTCTGCACGGGGATTGTTCCATTCAGATTTATCCAAAAAACTTTTAACTTCCTCAATTTGTGGAAAGAGCAACTTTTGAGACCTAATTCCTGAGCGAACTCCATTCTTTTAGAATTTGAAAAATTAACCTCCTGTCCTCCTTGCTAGTTGGCAATGAAGAGACCATTGTCTGGCTGTGCTAATTCTTGTGGCTTGATTAATTCCTTCTGCATTCTTCAGTTTCCAATTACTAGGAACACCTGTAGCTTATTTGGAGAAAAAATCTTTTGACTATAACAATGAACCAACACAGACTAGCCTAATTTTTCTTGGATGAGTCCATTGTTTTTTTACATAGCTGGATTATTGCAGCAGATGCTTTCTTAAGCCTTAGATTTGTCTTAGTCTGTTAGTGGCAGGTTCCCAGGATTGAGGCAGAGCAGTTCTTGGTTGTTGACATAACTGACATTTCTAAGTACTTCTGGGTGTTGGCTTACAATTCACACTTTGCTTGTGTCTAAGAGCTAATACTGTACTCTTCTAAAATGTTGGTATATTTGCAATCTTTAGAAAGAGTCTGCAAGGTGAAATGAACCAGCCGTGAGTATATATGCAGCAGTGTGATTAGTAGCACAACCCTCTATGTTTTCTTAGAAATAAGTCTCACTACATCTAGTATTGAGTGGTTTTATATTTCAGCTCATTACAAGGAGTATAATGAAATACATAGTTCTGGTATGTGTATTAAAGGGGAGATGAATGCAGCAATATATTTTGTGTGCCAGTTTTCTATGATTGTTGCTTATAAAGCTATTCCATCCTGTTCCAACTTAGCTCAGTGAAATAAGAAAAATCCATATTAGAATATTTATGTATGTATTAGATTTATATCACCCCTTTATTTTGTACAAGTTAAGGCAGTGTACATAATGGCCTCTCCTCCTATTTTTCCCACAAGGGAGTTGGGATGGGCTGAGAGAGGGAGAGCGACTAATTCAAAGTTACCTATCCTGTTCCTATGTGTAAAAAGGTTTCTAGGCCAGTTCTTTTTCATTTTTAGATGAATTGAAAAAGCCTTCCTGATAGAAGGCAAAATGTCTCCAATAACATCTTTGTAATTAATTGATTACAAAGTTGCCTTTTAAGAAACTTTGCAAAATGTTTGCAATTTTTACTACCAAACCGGTTCTTTAAATAAGTATTTAAATACAGGTTTTTGAAGACTTTTCTCACAAGGTATTCAGGAATATGAAAAATGTGGTTGTTTTATATAACTGTACATGCCACTAAGCATACAGTTTTGAGCTGAGAAATGCTATGCAAAATTTGAAGGAACACAGCATTCAAATGAGGTCACAGGAACCTCTGAAGGGTGCTGTGGAGAATTTAGTATAACCTAAAAGAGAATAACCTCGGCATTTGGTGGATGAAATTGCTCAAATTTGTGCAGTTGCACTTGGACTGGGCAATTCTTTGGGATGATAGAAGCAGGGTCCTTTCTGCTAACCTGGATATGTTGAATCTATCTTCCCAGGAAGTGGACGAGATCTGGTTTACCTGACAGTAAAGAGATGGAATTGGTTATACCTGTGAATAATCTCTGGCAGAGCTGGGATGAAGATGGTGAGATTGTCCTATCTCAGGTGTTTCTTATGCCATTAGTCATTATATCCTTCTAGGATGCCTATGAGGATCAGGAATGGAGGAGGAACACTGTATTGCTTCTATCCTGGTTTGTTCAAATGTATTATTGTGGAAAAGTTGTATAGGAAAGAGTTGATTTCTGGAAGTTCACTATTTTCCTTTGCATCAATGTCCAGTCAGTTGTAGATTCCTTTTGCCAAGTCCCTGTTCAAGTGCGCTAAGAATTATGTTAGAATTTTTTTCAATATTTTCTAAACCTGGTTGTCAAATAGTCAAAATGGTTTGTTAATGTAGATTAGTAAGGATTTTGATTTAGATTCTTTATGGATAAGTAGTAACAAAGTGATTTCCCATCTCCTAATTATACAGTGGAGGCAAAGAATGCTTGGGGTAATCAAAGACTTCTCTATGCATTTCAGTAACTTCAATACATTCCTGGTCTCTGAATTTTTTAAATTATAAGCACAAATGTTTTGATCTAGTTGATAGACCAATGGGTTCTAGTAAAACATCATATTAGCACAATGTGTCCTATAAACTGGAAATTTTTGGCTTCCAAGCATCCTATGAAGTTGCCTGCCTATGAAGGCATTCAGCCAGGGTACTCCACAGTGCATCTTGCAGGCAACCCCTAAGTTACCAGCTAAGAAGCACTTCAGTCAGGAAACTTCTAGAACATTAGCCCAAAGCACTTCAAAGCCAGAGGAATTGTGTCATTGAGATGATTTGTAAAAATGCATCTGTGCTACTTCATATAAGCCTAGTATGCTTTCTTCTACACTGTTCTTCACTCGTACAATTCTCAGGTAGCTGAGCTATTTGTTACACATTGTTTCAGATGTTATTTTATATCACAAGGTGAGATTAAAACTTTTCTTTCCACTCCCCATCAACCAGCTGACCAAAACTTATGGCTTTGAAACTATTTTGAAGGACAATAGCTTCATAGTCCCTATTTTCTCTATTTATTGCTGGTCAGAAGGAAAGGAAAAAGTTGCAGGGAGCATCTATCTTCCTCAGCTGCTCAGTTAATAAAAAGAGGGAAGCTTATGTAGAGTTGCTTAGCAGGAAATCTAGAATGGGGAAGATTTGTAGACCCTCTCTGGGTTATAGATGATTGTCGCTCCTAAACAGCTGCCATATGCATGGGATAAACTGATCTTTCTGTATGGCAACAGATTAATTTAATAAAAACATTAAGTTGCATACCAGTCCTAAGTGTATTATATAGAACTCCTTAAGAATATCACAGTAAGATTAGGATGTTATTTGCTTGCTAATGGGAGAGAGAAAGAATCAATATCACTCCCAAAATCAGGGGAATGAGTTTTATCCTTATGATTTGATTTTTGCCTTTCAATCCTTAGTGCTAAATGTATCAGAATCCTCTAGAGAAGCCACGTCCATTGGAAATGTACACACACTTTAATCACCTATGAATGTTTACAGAATATCTATCCTGTCCTTTTATTCTAAAAAATATCAGTGACAAATTTTGGATCTACACCTTAAATTACATTGTCTCCAATGAAAAGTAGTATACACACACGTACCTATTTCAAATTTAAACTGAAATGCAGTATTGGATGAATGCTTACATTTATGAGTGACAATCTCCTCCAGTTAATTGTGAGATGTAAGAAACATCAGTGATTAAAGAGTTAAAAGCAGTTTTTGCCCCTTTTTGAAATATTAGGTTCTACTTTGGCCTTAGATCAATCCCAAATGCAACCTTAAATGGAGAAGAATGCTCTTATTCATTGAATCACTTTCATTTGACTAGATTCTTAAACATTTTCCATGATTTACAATTTTGGGGCTTTTCCTGAAAAAAGCAAAGCATAAACACCACATGGTTTGACATAACATGCATTTTGAAATCTGAATGTGCCTGTGTTCTTACATCAACATTTCCATTCTCCAATTGCACTGGTAGAGGTTCATTGCTTGCCTGCAGTAAACACGGGACTCAGAATTTCTTGTAGTCTCAACCCTGTTTGTTTCCTCAGAAACTAACTTGGCCTGAGTGCATCCTAGGCAGTTTTCAAGTCTACATGGTATTTAAGTAAAATATTTTCCCACCTAAACATGTAAAGTCTTTTTAAGAAAAGCCAAAACAAACACAGAGGCCCCTCTCTTGCTTCCAGTAAATTTTTCAAAAGATCTTTTTAATACAAAGTGTATGTACCATGGATAGTTTTATTCTGCGGATAAAGTTAGTATATTATTAAAAAGGTGTCTTGGAAAGATGGCTCACATTGGTCAAAATTTGAACAAGTAAGCTTGCATAGAAGGTGATGCAAATAGTTAGAATTTTCTCCATACAACACTGGTTAAAGTAGCTTGATTTATTTTCTACACTAGGAGAATATATAGGTCACTAACTGGTGTTGAAGTACGTCTCCCTGCAACCCAGCTAGCATGGCCATGGTGAAGAATGCTGGGAAATCGTGCAACATCTGAATAACTCAAGATGTCTCTTCCTCCTCAATTTTACAAGAACCACTTTATCATCTTTCATTTCTTTTCATTATTTCAAGAGCTACTGATTTTCAGTCTAAACTCCTGTTAAAGAAGTTAAAGTTCACTTTGCCAAAACATTGTTAGAAAAAAGACCAGAGTTACTAGTTTCTGAGGGGGTTTTGTTGTCATTGACATTTCCTTAAGGCTTTCATTAAAATATCCTATTTGTTTAAGAAAAGGCAGTGAAGTCAAAACCTTGGAAACGTGTTGGCAATTGGAGGAATGTGTGAAATGTCTGCAGAGGAGTCAGAAGAATTAAAGGGAGCTGTTCCCACGACACCCTGGATAAATGTAAATATCTGACTGTCAAACCAGGGGTTCAGCTAGCTAGTTTGCAAAAATAGGGCAAATTGCTCAGTTCAGAAACTTAGGAAATACAGTAACCTATTCCACTTGAGTGATCAACTAGCTGAGTAGCACCTGAATATCCCTGCCTTTATTTTGTATTGCTTTGATTTTATTAGTGTATTACACTAACACAAAGCCTTCCCTTAATATGACATCATACAGATTCAAGAAGCATTCACTCACCTTTGCTCCATTTTCACTAAAAAAAAACCAAATTAAAAACTACACCTTAAGTGTAGTTAACACACCCTTTATGGCTTCCACTATGTATGGCACACAAATGAATGGTTAGGGCAAACTACAGTAGGAGAAACATAACTTCCGAATGGTCTTACATCTTAAAAATGACTCAGCAGAAAATGACTTTTTTTCACACAGGGCATTCTGATATATTGCATTTTCCTTGTTAGAAAATAGAAAAGTGATTGACAGATGGAAATCCCAAATATGATTTTACTTCAGCATAATGAAGGATCACATTCCTAGAGTCGTATCAGTTTGGAAAATGTAGCAGATTTTCATTCAGGCCAATTTTTACAATGGTATGGCACATCAGCTAAACAGAATGCTCTAAAAACACCATCAGACTCCAATCGGTTTTCTGTTCATTGCAGTAGAGAGCTTCTGCATCTGAGAAGCCTCCAAAAGCAGATTTATTATATTTTACATGAACAATTTTTTTTTGAAAATAGTCAATGAGTTCCACAGTGGTTAAAAACAGTAAGTACATCAATACCTCTCTGAAGACCAGGTTGTCTCTCACCTTGCATTTAATGACTAGGTGAGTCCTTGCATTTATAGAAACATAGTATTAATTTGACCTAGGGATCAGTGGTTAGATTTCAGTTGGTCCATTAGAAAAATTACTACATTATTTTCCCTAACCCCTAACTGAAATTTAGTTTTACATTTAAACAACAAAGAAATATATGGTCTCTAGGTTTCAAAAATGTTTGTTAACTTCAAAAAATCTTATCTTAAATTATTATAACCTAAAAATTGTACTATACAGGTAGTCCTCAACTTACAACCATTAATTTAGCGACCGTTCAAAGTTACAAGAGCACTGAAAAAAATGACTTACAACTAGTCCTTAGATTTATGACCATCACAGCCTACTCTCCTCCATGATTAAAATTTCGGCGCTTGGCAACCATCACGTATTTAAGATGATTGCAGCAGCCCCGGGTCATGTAATCACCATTTATAGCCTTCCTAATTGGCTTCCTACAAGAAAGTCAATGGGGGAACTTAGATTCACTGAATAACCATGTGATTTACTTAACATTTACTTTTATTATACACCACCCAGAGTCCCTCTTTGAGTGGTTCAGAAATGTAAAAAATAAAAACAACTTCAGTGATTCTCTTAACAGTGGCAAAAAAAAATTAATAACTGGGTGCAACTCACTAAATAACCGCCTTGCTTAGCAATGATCGTAAGTCAAGGACTACCTGTATTGTTATTGACTGGATAGATTAATAAAGCCCATACATTACTATATTAATTACTAAATATTTTGATAGCTATATATGAGATATATAGCTATCAAACACCAACATGCATTGGTCAAATGAATACTGTACCAATGTGGCTAACAAAAATCAATTCACTTATAATCAGATGAGATCTTCAGTAATGTGAAATAACATACAAAATTAAAATAAATTATCACATATGACTTATTGCATATGGCTGGATATTTTTGGAAGAAATCCATTATTCTTAACTGGAGTGTAAGTACCATCATGTTAGTACACATGATTTCAGGTATGTCAAATAATGTATGTTAAATGAATCCAAGCTGTAGTATGAGATAACCTGATTAATAGCTTTAAAAGGATTGATTCAGCAAGACGTGTTGCCATGGTCCAAGTGGATAGCCAAACTATGGTTTTCAGTAATGTTTTAGGATTATGGCAAGCTGGACATCTCAAGATAGACCCCTCTAATCAGGTACTGTAAATGCCAAATCAAGACTGGGTAGGGTCAAGATCATCCACTAGGGTGGCTGGTGAATTTTGGGAGTTGAAGTCCAGTTATTGCCACGGTCGAGGAACACTGACCTACAGAAACTCATCTTACGTGTGATCAGGTGAGAGCAATTCCTGCGCTCAAAACAGAAAGACGGTCATTAGGTCCAAAGTAGAGCTAGCAGGCAAACTCATAGCAAATAATCCATGAGAAATATAAATTGGAACTGCACTTTGAGAAACTGAGCAACATTTTTATCATTACCTGTTAGCAAATATCTAAAATCCTAACTCATCCTACCTGATTGATTGATGGGCCAGATAGTATTTTGTCCTCTTTTTACAATATTTTTACTTTTATCTGCACCATTGCCTACCAGGCTGTAAGGTTTTGTATGGGGAATATGGGACTGCAACCAACCAACCACAAAAAATCCCACAACGCTCAGTACGGCAAACTGCTTCTATAAAAGTTGACCAAGAACATCCCTCTGTTGTCAGCAAGAACTAAATTCAACTTGAAGAAGACTTTGTCTTTTTAAAATTATCACCTCAGAAATAAAACACCTAAAAACCCAAAAGTATAGAAATATAATTTGACATAATTTATTGCATCTGATACAAATGCACTAAACAATACAAATTCTGTCTAGTGCAGTTTTAATTATGGGTTACTTTGGAACACTTGGATGTCAGCAGAAAACTGAAATTCTATTTTGTACCTTATGCCATCTCCAAAATTTATTTCCAAAGTCAGCATCAGGAGAGACACCAAGAAAAGAATTATAGTTGTAAAAGGAAACACTTATCTTGCCTTGTTCTGCATCCCACCTTGTTCTAGATCACAACTACTATTCAGATTTACTAAGAACGTTAACTCCATCTTCTCTTAAGCGAAAAGCTGATGCAGTTGGCATAAGAACAAGATGTAAAAAGGACAAGGTTTTTCAGTTTGGAGGATTCAAATATTTCTAGTAACAAAAGTAATGATAGAATTATATTACTCTACTGATTTGTTCTTTATGGAAAAGTGACAAATGGTATAGCAAGCAGCAAACATAAATGCCATAAAGTTACATTAAATGAACACAAACAGGCACACATTTCCCTGAGAATATTTTAATGGGCAAGCTTCTGCTACATTTCTCTAGACACAGTTACTGTACAACACTAAAGAATACAGTTATGCCTAAAAAGATATGCCTAGAAAGACATCCTCTGTGTGCTTTTTGAAGGATGTATGTGTGATTATATTGCTAGTTCAGTTTAAAAGGGAGGCAGAATCCAGTAATTTTATAGACACATAAACAAATATAAACTTCAAATTCCCTTTTCATCAACTGATACATTTCTATTAATCTGAGATCTTATCCTACCATGACTACTTAATTTTGGCTTCTTACAATCCTCAAAGCTGTCCAATTTCCACTAAGAAAAATACATCCTTCGATTGGCTGCACATCTAAGGATCAAGATTATTAGAATTCTTTAAAAGATGACAGATGAGAGGTGAACTATTACAAGCCTCTCAGTTTATAAATCTGAGGATCTTGTTTCATGCCTAACATCCTTTTGCCCTTTGCAGAATATTTGTGACAAGACTATTCTGGAAAAGAGGATTTTAGAAGCTCAGGGGACATAATCAGCTAGATAATTACCCTACAAGCCTTATTTAAAAAACAAAAAGGGACTGTTACATGCTCAGTTTTTTTGCTGTTTTAATCAAATGAGAAAGACTGTGAAGAACACTGCATATTAGTGTCTGCATTGATATAGCATTTTGTCTCTTAAATGTTCCTCCAAACACTGAACTGCAAAAGGATCAATGTCAGTATCAAACTTGTTGGCAAAGAAATGATGCTTCTGCAACATCCAGCTCAAGTCTCCAACTCCAAAGACACACACAGAGCGGATGTGAACTCCACTGCAAGGCGGGTAAGGAGCACCCTTGGACACGTCTCCCTCAAAATAGTGCCACTTCACAAACCGGGCAATTGCATTCATATCAGAAACATCATATTTGTCACTGGCAGAGACGGCACCAGGAACCTCAGGGATTCGCTGAATTGTTGCCCATAAGTATTCATCAGGACTGTATGTGTCTTTAGCCCACTCTATAAAAGCAAGAATTCTGCTGTTCTCTGATACATATTCCACAAACCTCCTGCTAACAACAAAATAGGCACTTCCAGAGAAAATGGGTGTATTGAGAGGTGGATGCTGTTTGTCGATTCCCATGTTTTTTACCTTACCATCAACTACTTCGTGATGTTTCTTCCACCGCATCTCCTTGTTGGAAGGCATTTTTTCTGTTTCTAAACTATTTTCACCCTTAAGGGCTTTCAGCTTCTCCACTATTTCTTGGTTAGTCTTGATTGGGAAATCCATGCCACAGAGATTGATCAAGTACTTCCAGCTCACACTCCTCCTGTAGAGATCCTTCATGCAGTTAAGGTCAGCTTGTACCCTGCTCCATGATGCATAGACTACACTTTCCAGTTGGCTGGCAACAAAGACATTGTGAAAACATGATGCAATCCCTTTTACAGCCGCCAAGAAAGACTCTGGGGACTTTTTGTCAACATGAATGCAGTAATAGTTTTGAGGAGCATATATGCTTCGCAAAAGTCTCTCAAGCATATTAATTTTATGATAAACCACGATTGAATATGCAATGGGAAATTCTGCTTCTTCTTTACTAAGAGGTTCCATAATATATTTCCGCCTCTTAATAAAGGAGGCACAATCAACTGTCATGTTCACATAATCATTTGCTGTCACTTTTGGAGTCTTCCTAAAGGAAACTGTTAATAGATCAAGTTTTACCTTTTGAATTTCTTCCGCGTCACCCGCCAGTATCTTGGAACAGTTTATTGTGTTAGGATATTCACCAGTCAGTTCCAAATGCTCACAATTGTGGTAGGTTGGTTTCCGGTGAATTGTAATGTAAGACCAGATTCCAATGGTACAAACTAACACCCAAAGAGGTTTAAACCATAGGATACCACAGTGACGAAGTTTCCTCCTCAGCATTTCAAAGAGCATTTAGTACGTTTCAGACATCTAAGAAACTTTTTCTGTACACATGATTAAGTTCCAGCTTTGCAGTGTTCGGTTGACATTTCTCATTAATAGGCTCCTATAAATAAAAATAAAGTCAGGGAGAATCAGTTATTTTATTTTTAATCAGTTGTACACTGTATCTGTGGTGGCAGATCCACTAGCTTTGTCATTGGTTGAACAAGGACCTATTTTATAACATGCATTATGACAAACGAATGCTTGATTAGTATATTTAACCATACAGGTATGATATGTACACTGAAAGATGCACATAAATTCAAACTTATATATAAGCTTGCTATTTGTAATTTTGCTTTACATTTTTACATATATTTCTCTTTTTCCCTTTAAGAAAAAAAGAGAAACTATTAAGCAAAAGAAACTGAAGGTAGAAGAAAACAGAAATTGTATCCAAAACTAGTATATTTCCACATAATTCACCGTACCTCTCCATACTTTTCTAAGCATGCAAACCATCCCTGCTTCCATCATATCTGTACACAGCTTCATGCACTGCCTTTTCTTCTTTAAACTCACCTCTTTCTTTCTGAGGATCACCAACTCCATCCAAACATATCTACTGGCATCAACCTGGTGTGAGCAGCAATGGCTCTCTGTAGACATCCAGATGCAGTTCAAGCTACTGGTTGTCACCTACAAAGCCCTTCAAAGCCAGGGTATTTGAGGAACCATCTATCTTCAACTACCACTGCTCACCCAATAAAATCAGAAGGGTTGACATGTTGCAGATCCTGCCTATTAAATAGCACCATCTAAATGGAGCCAAGAAGCATGTCTCCGTGTTACTGTGGAACAGATCCCTCTACCTGATATAAATAGAATAAAAATAAATATTTTTGGCCTTTCCCTTTATTTCATATACTGATTTCATTGCTCAGTCTTCATTCATCCTCTCTAGATCACCAAACATCCTAACGTATTTATGTCACTCATGTTGGTACAGTAGGGCAAAAAAGTATTTAATCAGCCACCAATTGTGCAAGTTCTCCCACTTAAAAAGATGAGAGAGGCCTGTAATTGTC
>JANHZU010005802.1:28644-42995 GCA_032468055.1 Acrochordus granulatus | reverse complement strand
ATCTCTATGAACACATGGCAACAGATAGCTTTTGCATCTTTTCCACCCAAATATTATAAAATAATAAACTGGCCCCATATTACATGCTTGGATTAAAGTTCTGAGAAATATATCAAAATTGTATGCATTTAATTGACATGTCCTGTCTTAAAGAGAAAATAATAGCCATAGAGGAAAATTCATAGGATCAGAAGGGCAATCTGTTGGGAATAGGGATTAACTTTTCCTCCCTACTTTATAATGACAGTAAAACTGTTGCTAAGCCAAAGCAGCAACTCCTTCCTGGAATCAATTCACAAAGTGGTTTTCTGGGGACAAGAGATTTCAGTGGAATTGTGAAACTATATTTTTACATATCAGTCCCTTTGGCTCTTAACTCACTCAAAGAGAACTCTTCTGTAAAAGTTAGATAAACATGGTGCATTCTTAAAGCTGGGTGAAGGAAATTTTTTTTAGTATGCAGATTTTCACAAAGGCTGCCTTTTACACTGGCTAGGTTTGCAGACTATATTTTTACATGTCACAGGAAAAAGGTTACACACTAGAAGCCAAAGTAGCATGGTTCACACATGATGGCTAAGTCACAAGCAACCCCACTCAAAGTATGGGCCTGCAGACACAGGCCATCAAACCATCCAAACTCAAAGGAAGCCTCTGCCTATCACTGAATGACTCTCCAGGCAGAAGGGTCTTCTCCTCAGAAGACCGCGCCAGTCTTGGCATTCAGACTGCCTCATCAATGAGAAGAGGTTATAGAGAGCCAACAAATCATCTGTGTCCCCATATCGTCTTTGTCCAGGTGGGGCGAAGGTATGTTGTGGCCCTGTCAGCCAAAGAACTCCGACTGACGGGGTCCAGGAAGTGCGCCTTCTCAGCCATTGCCTCTGCCCAATGGAATAGTCTCCCCCCAGAGGTGAGGCGGGCCCCCACTCCCCTGGCCCTTCCCAAGGGAGGTAAAACATGGCTCTGCAGCCTCACAAAGGGACCCCGGAGGAGCACGCGGCCTCGTGGCTGGTTACTGCCCTGAAAGCCCTCCTTCTCCTTTTAATCACTTCTAACACTCCTTGTCTTTTTAACATTTGGTACACTGATTTATGCTTTTCAAGAGTTACTCTACATTGCCCAGAGTCCCTCTCTGAAGGAGATGGGCGGTTTTAAATACAGTAAACAAACCCTGAAGGAAATAGCTGCCCCAAGAGGAGGAAGACAAATCTACAAAGATGGAAGCAGCCTCAAAGTATCTTGCTTAATTACCAGAGTTTCCTTTCCTAGTTCAGGATTCTCTCCAGAGAGCCATGGTTGGGAAACACAACTGAGGAAAGAAGGCAGAAGAAACTGAAGGAAAAGAAAAAAACACACACGTTGTTACGGGGCCATTGTCGTTGCTTTTAGTTTTAAAGATTTACATTTCCCCCCCAAAAAAAACTAAAGGGGAGATTCATATATTGGTAATTACCCAAAAAGAAAGAGAGAAATTACAAAAGAGGCATTAAGACATTAAAAGATGAACCTTACAGCTGAGAAAATACTTAAGTGAGCATAAGCATAGTTAAATCTCTCTCTTTAGGATGGCAGTCAGTAACCAAAAACTTTTGTTACTCATAGTTGTCATACATGACTCACTAATCAATAAAATTACAACAATAACTTTTAGAACCAGTACACAAAAATTAAAAACTTAATAAGATAGCCACTTTTGAAACAATATCTGAGTTCTTTCATGAAAACTCATAAGATTTTGTTCTTTAATAATTAAACAATCATAATTGTTTTATTTAAGAAAGTGCGGGGCTATGCTAAGATTATAATAAGGAAGCATATGTAAATTAGCCCCAAAAAGCAAAATTAAGCTAAGCAATGCAGAAAAAGCAGAACTGAAAATTAGAAAGAAAAGTAAGAAAATGGAAACAAAGGGGAAACTTGGCCAAATACCAAATGTTTGTTAAAAGGAATTTGCAGAGAAAATCCAAAAATGTTGTAACAAACAGTTAAAGATGCCTGGAAAGCAGAAAAGATGAACAATGAGGAAAATAATGAGATCAAAGGTTGGAGCTCTACACTCAAAGAATACGTGAGGGAGTAGCAGCCTACAGTCTTGCTTCCAGCACATAATCCAACAACAACAGACAGAGCTAGCAAGAAGCTGGTGACGGGAAGAACCTTGAAAATTAGATGTGAATTCTCCTGGCTGAGAGTCACCACTGGTTAAAGTGCAGGGTTCAATCTTCTCTACCCCATGGAATCTCCATAGGGGACTTTAAGCCAATCATTATCTCTTAGCTCAACCAACCCATAATGGGGAAGGAAATGCTAGAAACGTGTATGTCATTTCTCAACTCCTGCAAAAAAAAATAAAGATGGGACACAGATCTAATGATTAATTAAATAAAATTATTGTAACACATTTTTGATGGTGGTATAATTATTTGACCATGAATACACACAGAGAGGAGGATATTGTGTTTAGAAAATAACTGGCCCAAGGTTACCCAGCTGGCTTTGTGCCTAAGTTGAAACTAGAACTCAGTCTCCCAATTTCTAGCCTGATGCTTCAACCACTACACCAAACTGGTTCTCACAGCACTATTAGTCATTTGCAAAGCCATCAGTATTGAAACACCAAGACTGAAGAGAAAGATACTGTACTTGTAAAACTTACCCTTCTCTGTTGAAGGAAAGCAGTGACAAATCTACCTCCCAATACCGATGAAAACTAAGGGAAGAGGAAAGATTGGATACAGAGAAGAAACTGAGTCGATCTTAAAACTAATAATTGCCACCTTTGAAAATTCATGCAGAATTGATATATATAGAGCTACGAAAGGGCAAATATATTGTCTATATTTAAAATATATGAAATAAAGTGAGTCACAGTTTCATGCCTTTAAATATTAGAATACCAGAAAATATTAGAAAACTGTTATTGGCAATTAGCATTATTGAACATATTTGTGTAAAACACAGAAGGAATTCTCTTTGATAAACTATTGGTCCTAACATTACCTTATTTGGAATTTTAATGAAATCCCACAACACCATTCCAAAAAAATGGTTGTACAAAGCAGATTAGCTAAAATATTAGTGTTTTCCCCTAATTTGGATGAATTGTTGCCCATGAATTCTGGGGATCACATCACTACCTGATGAGCAGCAGGTTGGAAAAAGTTGCAGATGAATAAGCAGCTAGTTTAAAATAGGAGATATGAAATATAATAAACAGTATTCCTCAGATATGAACACTGTTTTTAACTAATTACTTAGCAAGGACAATGGACTGATAACATCTGTTTATATAAAGCAGAAATACTAATGCCACTATCACAAGGACGTCCTGTGAAACTCTACTGAACTTGGAAACAGCACATGAAGTACAGGAATGGAAAACAGATTTATTCAGGGGAATAAATAAATATTTATTTAAGCTGAATATTCATTATGTCAAATATGAATATGTCAAAATATTCCCCACAGATTAATCATCCCTATAGCAATATAAGACAGTATTATTGCCCATTATAAACCAGTCGTGCTTCATTATAATTATATTATAAACCAGTCGTGCTTCATATTATAATAGCCTTTTTCTATAATGGCTCATAACTATAACCCTGGTTAAGAGCTACCAAAATCAGACTGCTCTGTGCTGAAGCTCCACCCAGTATAATATCTCAAGTAGCATTGGCTTCTCTGCAATATTCAGGGATTACGTCCATAGGAAGAAAGCCTACACGTATACACTGCTAAAGGTATGGCTTTCACATCAGCAGGCTCTTGAGTTAGTTTTGCCTTGCCCCATGTGGAAGCCAGTTCAGTTTTTCTTCTGAAGTTGTTCATGGTGAATACCAACATTTCAGCAGGCAACCTACATTGTTCTAGCCACTTGGGTAGGTGGTAAGCATTATCCAGATCTATAATATCTGTATGAAATGTTCAGTGAACTTTCATAGCACTTGAAACAAACTAGAGAGCAGCACCATCTGGAAAGTCAGTTATATACCAAAATTTAAAAAATGACCCAGTAGAAGGAGAATAGTCTATTTTTTATTCTATTCATAAACTATCCCTTCAAAGATATAGGATCTACCCAAATCTTCTGTATACATAACTGTGGGCATTCTCATTTAGGTAAACAGGTATTTAATTTTAAACAACCATTTCAATAAAGATGATAGTTTATTATCATTCATAAATATTTCTTCAAGCAACTTGTTCATAAGTTGCAAGTAACGTATGGTCTTGAATCCACAGAATAACTGAATCAAGTTCAAAAAACTCCTAATCAGGCATTATATTTGCACAGGACAGTGTAGTTAACTTACAGGGCTCCCATGATCATTTTTCATGTATCAAGGGGATTTCCCATGTCATTAAATGCCATTTCCAAAGAAACAGAAGTCTTTCTTTGCCCAAGAGATGTGTGAAACTTGAGAAAAGACATAAATGTTTATAGCAACATGTGATTTTCTTCTGTATTTTTTCCGTTCTCTAAAATTAAGTATGAAGTCTATTTAAGCGTGAAGCATTTCAAGCCATTGGTTGCAGACCTGTGACCCAGCTATCTGCCTTTCAATCAGCTGCTGGATGCCAGGAAATGAATGAGGAAAAGTAGCCTTATTCTTCTTTGGTTCCGCTCATCCATTTCTTCATCCCTTGGCAAAGGACTATCAACAAATTATTCCTGAGGGCATGTGTCTCTTGATAAGAATTTTTTTTTATAATCTGTGCTGTAAAAAGGAGAGTCAGCTTTTGTGCACCAATTTTTGTGGAAATATTTTTCTGATTCTTTTCCCCCCAAAAAACTGACTTCATGGGAAAAAATAACTCAATCGTCTATTAGAAGCTTTTCCTCTCTTTTTATTTTCCATTTAGAATTTATCATGGATTTGTAATAACAGGGAAAGATGGAGTTCTCCATACATAAAGCAATTTATGATGGTGGAAAAAAATCCATTCAATTTTGAAAATAGATAATTTTAGGTATTATGTTCCTTGCTTTCTATGGGAAAAACGTCTGTAAGATAACATACTACATTTGCACACCCCAAATATCTTCAGATATGTCAAACAAAGAGCTTACCCTGGGAAAAGTCCTCTAGAGAATTACTGCAAACAACCCTGTGTGAACATGAGACATGACACTGTACAGATTGGATGGCTTTGTGAATACTGCTACACATTCATTCCCAATCTGAAGGACAGATCTTTCATAAAAACAATACAGGTAGCTTCTTCAAAAGGTAGTGTTTCAAAGGGATGCCTGTTCATTCTAAAAGCCTTGGGGGGGGAATCAGAGTCATAAATTATGTACCCAAGCCACAGATCCTCCCTTTGAGACTTTCTACGATGGCTGCCTTCAAAGCTCTCTTCCCTCTGGGAGCAATCCATTCTTGAGCAAGATTTCTCTGCACCCTCCATTCTCACCTGCGGAGTTTATCTGGCACCCTCACAAAAATCCCACAGAAGCACATGCCAGATGCTCAGCTGGAATGAGATATCAATCAACACTTCCACTGAACACCACTTTATTAAGAAAATTAGCTCGCTCTGACCATCCTGCAAGATAATTACTTCTTATAAAAATTGAAAAAGAGGGGAGAATTTTAACAGAAAGAAACACATCTGCCAAAAGCTACAGGAAAGAAAGAAAGAATACCAAAACAAAAAACAGAGAAGTCGTTTGTGCTCCTGCACAACAGTATCTATTGTTCTCAACAAGTTTGAAACCTGTTACCTACAGCCTTATTTAGAAGACCTGTTTCAAACAGCACAGAGTCCAAATGAGTAACTCATACACCTTCTTTTAAAACCACTTACCCCTCCTCTTCCCATTACACAACTATCCTTTTCACAACTTAGAAAAAGAGGCATAGTGCCAGGAAAACACTGAACTACTTTACACCCAGCCACATCTTTAGGCATTCACAGAGAAGCATTCACCATGATCTAGGCTCTAGGAGCTTGGAGAGATGCCAGTTAATAAGATTTCAGCGAACTGGAAGAAATTTAGTTAAAAATGGATCCCTTTGAGAATTCTAAAATTATTTTTGGAAAGGATGTCAAGCTCCAGATATGCTGTAACTTTCAAGAACATGTCTTCTATGGAATGCAACTCTACTTTTTGTGTGACAAGAGAGTGACAGGCACTACCCTTCTTTGAATTGGCGGGTTTATCAAGAATGCCCCCACAGGCAGTTTTTAGGTGTCTCTGGCACAAATCTCTTAACATTAGCATCACTTCTTAAAGCAAAGGGATTCATGCTTTGATACGCATACCTTTACACAATTCAATTTAATAAAAATAAGTGAAAATATTTCACAGAAGTAGTCATTGCAGCATCTTTTAGCAGAGATACAAAAATAATTAAAAATAAATTATAGAGTACTTAAATATGTATCTTTGACTAGTAAGTTAGAAAATAAGCTCCTTCAAAATGTTAGAAAGTTGTCTAATATCATAGTGGTGTCCCAGTAGACAAATTATTTCAACCAAATCTGAAAACACCACAAAGTATTATTTGGGAGGTCATTATTTTTTAAAAAGTGACAACCAGATCGATTTATCTGTTAAGTTTGAAGTCTAGATCTACATGTAAAATACCCTGGAGTTACATGGTCAGTGAATGTAAAGATTAACTTAATTCTGCAGGTAAAATAGGATTCAAGGTGTTAGCATTAAAAAGATACTTTCGCATTCAAATATGTTCACGTTTAAAATTAATTAGTAACTATTTTAAAAGGAAAAAATAAGCAAGGGAATGGTGGAAAAAAAGGAAAAAAGTTGAATAATTTTATCAGTGAGTAAGCAGAGGGATTATTAAGATTGTATGAACAGTCCTTGGTATATCACTGATGAGAAATTAACAACAAAAAATCAAAGTATCTTAAATTATTTTAACAATGTCAGAACAATATGCTCAAGTTTTCAAGTTACATGGAATGTTCCCATAACACAAAATAGAGAAGTAGCTACTTCTAAAGAAGACGCAGAAAAAAATTACTTTAAATAGTGAGCTTAATAACATTCTTGAGTAACTAGCTATAATTTTGCACATATATACACTCTGCTTTAATTAGTACAGTTGCATTTGAGCACAAATCATTAGATACCCTTGATACAACTGCCACCTGTGCAGTAGCTACTTGTAGTAAGAGACTTAGTACTTGCTCAGTCATATGAAAAAGAAAATATACCCTCTTTGAGTTCTATGGCTATATGTATCAGGACATAATAAAAATCATCTGGTCTTTAGCAGTTCTTAAAACTAGGTAAATACAACCTCAGGTGAACAACACAGGACATATCATACCATGTCATCATTTAAATTACAAAAAGAAAGCTCAAATGGAGAAGCCATGTGTGGAAAAACTAAGAACACCCTTACTGCTTCCATAGGTATGAGGAGGCTAAGTAGCATCCAGGTGCTGCTAATCAAGTGCCCTTGATCAACTGATCATCAGCAAGTGTGACTACCTATATAAAAGCCAAAGTTTTAGGAGTTTGTGGGTCTCTAGCATTGAGGTGTGTGTTAACACAATGCCAAAGAATAAAGACATCAGCAATGATCTTAGAGAAGCAATTGTTGCTGCCCATCAGTTTGGAAATGGTTATAAGGCCATTTTCAAACAATTTCCAGTCCATCATTCTACAGTGAAGAAGTTTATTCGTAAGTAAAAAACATTCAAGATAGTTACCAATCTTTCCAGGAGTAGATGTCCCAGCAAATTCACTCCAAGTTTAGACCATGCAATGCTCAGAGAAACTACGAAAATCCAAGAGTTACATCTCGAACTCTACAGGGCTCAGTTAGCATGTGAAATGTTAAAGTTCATGACAGTACAATTAGAAACAGACAGAACAAGTATGGTGTATTTGGAAGGATTGCCAGGAGAAAGCCTCTTCTCTCTAAAAAGAACATGGTAGCACAGCTTATATTTCCAAGGTTGCATCTGAACAAATCATGAGAGTTCTGCAAGACTGTCCTTTGGCTACCCGAAACAAAGTGGAGATGTCACGCCTTCATGCACAGTACCACGTTTGGCAAAAAACAAACACAGCATATCAGCACAAACATCTCATACTGTCAAGCACGGTGGTGGAGGGGTGATGATTTGGGTTTGTTTGCAGCCACGGGACCTGGGCATCTTGCAGTCATTGAGTCAACCACCTGACTCCTCCAAAGTATTCTAGAGTCAAATGTAAGGCCATCTGTCCAACAGCTAAACTTATTCAACAGGACATGATCCTAAGCACACTGGCAAATTTACAACAGCATGGCTGCAAAAGAAAAGAATCAAGGTTTTGCAATGGTCCAGTCAAAGTCCAGATCTCAACCCAATTGTAATGCTTTGGTGGGACTTCAAGAGAGCTGTGCATAAATAAATGCCCACAAACCTCAATTAATTGAAGCAATATTGTAAATAGTGGGCCAACATTTCTCCACAATGATGTGAGAGACTGATAATGTCATACAGAAAATGATTACTTCAAGTTATTGCTGCTAAAGGTGGTTCTACAAGCTATTGAATCATAAGCGGTACAGTACTTAGTTTTTCACACATGGTTTCCCCATTTTGACGTTTTGTAAAATAAATGATGACATGGTATAGTACGTCATGTGTTGTTGTTCATCTGAGGTTGTATTTACCTACTTTTAAGAAGTGCTAATGACTAAATTATTTTTATTATGTCCTGACATGTAAAATCACAGAAATCAAAAAGGGTGTACTTTCTTTTTCACATGACTGTATATAGTATTTTATTTGTTTTCAAAGAAGATGAAGAAAGCATCTGTTGAAAGCACAAGGCTATTTCATTATAAATCAAGTAGCATCACTCACAGTGGTGACTCAACAAGTTAAAAAAAATATCAACGCTTCTCTGGTGCAAATTAATTAAGAAATATTATCTACCAGGTGGCTTGGAATTAAATTATTTTGTCATTTACTGATGCTAAAATTTAATAACTAAACCTAGTTACAAGGACTTGGGCATCATTTAAAGAGAGCAGTAAGTACCTCTCTCCATTCTTCACAATTCAAATGAGCAGCTATATTGATCATTCACTCGTCTTAAGTGCAAGTACCAGTTGACATGATTAATTTGTCTATGTGTTTTAGGTGTTAGTAATGTGATTTTGAGGTAGGGGAACATTTGCAGATACCTAGATGACTGCTAAGGAACCTTCAGTATATAAGTACGACTTCTAAAATCTCATGGGACTTGAGATGAGAATGCTTAAAATTAATAGCTTTTAGAGGGGTGGGATCTGCATACCCTCACATGAAAATATTTGTCCTCTGAAAAGGCTGGCAAATCATTAACCTCTTGGCCTCAAAAAGAACATTAAGTTTAGCCACTGCTGGTAACACCATTACAATTAGGAGCTGAAAAAAACTGTTTGGTATAACAAATACATTTTTTTCAAAAAAACAGGCATCTTTTCTGAAGTTCTTTCTCTTCTTTCTATTGCTAACATCTAAGTTGGCAGCCCTGTATGTATGGGAGACAGAGCTAGATATTTCTTCTTACCCAAAATACCACCTCAGTTTCATCAAGAAAGGAAATGTATCATGCAACAGTTTTTGCTTTATAAGAGGTATGAAGCATTATAAATTCGTAGTTGTATGACTGACTCTAGAGAAGAAATCATAAATAAGAACATCCAAGGGAGAGGAAATGCAAAAATACAAACAAAAGAAGACAACTAGCCAGAGTAATACAGAATAATACACCTAGGTCTAGGACCAGGGAGATCAACCTCAAGAATATCCACAGCGACAGAAATTCACCTTTGGGATAGTTGTCCTCTCTCAGCTCAGCTTAATTCACAACTCTGCTGTTTTAAGAATGGAGATCCATGGATGGTGGGCAATAAATCTAACAAAACAATAACATAATAAATTGTTAGACTAAGTCATAGGCCATGAAAAGTGTATAAACTGTAAATTTCTTTGGAGCTGTTCAACAGACAAGATGGAGAAAAATTCAAAATAAGGGCTAAGTTTGAAGCTGCAGGGTCTATATTTAATCAGTTTTAAAACTGAATATAGATGGAGCCATTTAAATTAGATATCAGATACATTGATGGTTCAAGTTCCACCTAGGATTATCTTAAAGAACGCTAAGGTAAGGGGGGGAAAAAGTAAAATATGGTGTTGATCATAACACAAATATTGCAATAATTACCTGTAACATCATACATTGGCCAAATATGCCAGTATCCTATCAGAAAACAAACCCAAAACAGGAAAACCAATTATCTGCAACAGAATAGAGTCTTAATTCTTCAGCCACCTGCAATCTTCTATTACAAATTTTAAAAAGGATCCATTTAATCAAAGAGCTTCAAAAAGAGACTCCAGTATAAAGCTGCCACAAATTGTGCCAGAATGAAACCTGATTTGCTACTAGCCAGGTGTAAAACCTTCCTTTTTACCTTATATACAAAGTTAGATCAAGAGAAGGAGTGCTGACAATTTTATTTCTGTAACTATTGTAAATAAGAGCTTGGATTCATTAGGGATACAGAGAAACTGAACAGGTTATTTTAGAAAATTTCTTGACCTTGGCTGGACTTGGAAAACTATTTTAGTTGTAACTCAACAATTTTTTTTTTAAAGCTTCTGCTCTAAATTTGCTGGACAAGTAAGATTGTGGACAAAATTTTGTACTTCATCTCATTTACAAACCTGACATTTATAGCCATAACTCAAAGAAAGTGATTTCAAGTAATTCCTGAAGTATCTATTCTGCCTATTCAGTAGCTGCATTAACTTAAGAAAGGACTCTACCAGCCTGAAAAATGTTGCCTTAAGCTAGGAGTACCCACTGAATTTTAAAAACTATTAACAAACAGTAAGTGTACTCAGTTGACAAATACATGCTAATAAATCAACACAGATGGAAACTAATCACTTAATTTTTTATGCCCCCTGATGTTCATCATGAAATTGCAGCATTAGCAAGTTTTGAAAGGGCGCACCAAAAGTTATGCTCTAGAAGTCCTTCACCCTTTTTCCTGCCTGTCAAATACACAGCACAAAGTGCCGTGATGGAATACAAGCATGAAGTGACACAGCAGCAGGGAATCTGCTTTATGAAATAAAACTGCATGAAGAACTCACAGTCCTTCCATAGAAATGCCCACTCCTGATTACTCAGGATTCTTTTTTCATGGTGAAATTTAATTTACGGTGACAGTTTGATGTGGCTGTTCTCAGCCAAGTGGGCATAAAAAATATTTGCCACAATAATCCCTTCCTGAGAATTCAGGCCTTAAGTTTTATACTTCTCTATGCTCCAACATTGTCAGATTTATAAATGCCCTTTTCGGCTCGTTGTCCTGAGGGAGTTCAGCAGCCTGCTCCCGTTTCGGTCTTATGCCTCCCTCTTGGAAGCACACCACTGCTTTGCCCGAGTCACATCCAGATGAAATGAAAGGCTCTCCTGAGGCTCCTACTCCTATTATATTAATATTCCTCCCTCCCCACATTCTACCTTCAAAACTTTCAGAATGTCCTCCCTCCTTTGTTTCCATAACTCTTCATGTTTACACCATTACTCAACACCCAAATTCTTTTCCACCAGACTCAAGGCAGGGAGGCTTAGCAATGGGGCTGCTACTGGATCCCTGCAGCTGGCCAGGCACAGGACTCAGCAGTGCCACTTGTTCTCTCTGCTGGGCTTCTCCATTGTTTTGCTAGCCAGGTGCAAGTGTGCCTCCCACATTTGCATGCCTGTTATTCCTTTCCATCTCTTTGGAAAAAAGAGATGACAAAAAAAGCAAAGACAAGCAAGGCTGCCCTGGACTGTTCCCCTAAGGAGCCAGCTGCGCCACGTTTAGTTAGCTTCTTTAGCGAAAGCTACCGCCATTGGTTTACAAAGGATGTGGTGGCCTAAAAATGGAGCTCTGGAACCTGCCACAGTTGGTAATCAGATCACCAGTAACAGGAAGTTTGTGCCACTGCTTTGTGAACCGTGCATGCACTTATTTTCACATCAGTTCAAACTCTAGATCTGTATCCCACTCCGTCATACTTAGCACGTGTCTCTCTCTGCCCTTCTGCAGTTGCTTCCTCCAGAAACGGCAATTCTGGATACCCCAAAGCCCCCTCGGTGCATCCGAGAGCCTCCCTTCGTCCCTGGCCTGCGTGCCTCGGCCCTTCAGGGGCGGGCGGCAGCCCTTCCCGCTCGAACAGGGGCAGCTGCCCCTCAGCCGGGAAGCTAAGCCCGGCGTCCTTCCCGCCCGCCGCCCCTGCGCCGTCCTTTCGCGGCCTCGTGCGCAGAGTTGCGCTCGGACGGGGTTTCACGCGAGCAGGCGCCCCCCGCCGCCCCTCCCCGAGCCAAGGCCCGGCTCCTGAAAGGGCCCCGGCCCCCGCTGACAGGCGGCCTCGAGGCTCAACTCTCCCCTCGGGGGCGCGACTCGAGGGCCATGCAGAGCTCTGTCCGGCGGCGGTTCTTTCCTCCGAGAACAGCCCTGCGCGACGGCCGGCTCGCGTTAAGCGGGCTTCCTCGCTCTACGGTCTCAAACTAACGTTCACCAACAGCGGTCACCGAGTCGTCGCGTCGGTCGGCTCGCGGTTCTAAAAAGCATCTGCTGCAAACAAAGAGACAAAGGTGAGTTCGGGGAAACTTCCCTGCGAGGCGGAGACTCGCCTTTTCTCCCGAGCCGGGCGAAGAAGCATCCGAGTGTTCCCGAAACGAGGGCAAACGCGGCTCCCGGGCTGCTTTACGGAGCAACCCTCTGAGGTCGCCTCGGGCAACGGGACCGGTTCCCTCCGCGCCCCGTCGGGACTGCAGCCCGCAAGCGCGGGGGCGCGCGGCAGTGGGGACCAGAGCGAGTCTGCCCGGGAGCGCCTCGAGGCAGCGAGGAACCGGAGCGTCGACGGGGAGGGGGCGAAAAGCAGCCGCTTGCCTGCCGGCGAAGCGGGAGACACGCCGTCCGCTGCGCCGCGCCGGGGGAGAGCCCCGAAGGGGGCGGGGACTCGTCGGCTTCCCCGCCCCTGCGCGGCCCCCGGCTCCTTCGGTCCCGGCCGGGGAGCCGCTTCCTTCCCCGCGCGCGGAGTACCCGGCTTCTTGTCCTGCCCGCGGCCGGGTCTCCTCCTGCCGGGGCGCGTCGGCCGGAAAGGGAGCGGCTGCTCCGCTTCCTTCGCACCGCAGCCGGGCTCCGAGCTCGCGATCTGCGCCGCGCCGCTTTACCTGCCCGGCTCATCGGGGCTCCGGGCGGAGAGCGCGGGGGGCACGGCCTGGGGAGGCGTCGGATTCGCGCCGGCCAGCCGACGTTGCCGCGCTCGGCGAACCGAGGCGAACCCGGCCAAGGCGAAGAGCGGTCCGTCCGCGAGTTGAGTCGCATGGAGGCGGCCTCTCTCCGACCTGCTTCGGCGCCCTTCGCCCCTCGGGGCCCGGAAGCACCGGGCGCAGGCACGCGCCCCCCGACCCCACTGAGGCGGCGCGCCGAAATTCCGAGCGGGAGGAGGGAGAGGCCTCGAACTCGGTCCCGTCCTTCAGCGGGCGCAAAGCTGCTCGCCGGCCTCTCCGCGAGTCACCCCGCGCGGCTGCAGAAACCAAGAAGGGGAACTGCGTCAACTTGGAAGCCGGAGAGGAAGCAGCGCCCGTAAAATCCAGAAGCCTGAGGTCAAGAGCAGTTGTCTCCAGTCGTGAACGCAGGAAGAGGACGATAGGAAACGTGGGAAGAAGGGGACAATGCCTGAAGTGTAAAGCAAGCAGCAGTCGACCCGCTCACAGCAAGAGCACCCAGCAAGGCTTGCCTATGAGGCGGGGAGATCAAAATAAGGGAACGTCGGTCCCATTGCTCACGACCTGTAGGGCAGCAATCCAGTCCGAGCATCTCTCTGGTCCCTTTGCAAATCACTGAAATCTGAAGTGGAATTTCTGAAATTGGCTTGAGTAAGAGCCAGGAGCAAGCAGGTTCTTTCATATACTGTACATTTTGTTGTTGTTCAGACAGTGAAGGATACTTTAGATAATTAATTCCACTACTCTTGACATTGGGAGCTTTTCTCAACACTGAACTGGAATTTCACTTCCTGTAACTTTTATTTTGTCTCCTACATCCTTCCTGATGTAGAACAGGTCTTCATACCCAGGGAAAGTGAATCTTGACAGGAAAAAAAACCCACTTTTGGTATCCCTGCAAGAGGCAGGGAGAGCTCATTCTTACATCCTGCTCACCATGGTACGAAGATGCTTTAGTAATTATTTTTAAAGGACATTTCTTGATATCAGCTGCCACATTTTCAATTCACTGAGGAGGCAACCCCTAGTCATTTCTATGGTCATTGCTCTGCAATTATAGTGCTGTTTTCCCTCTTCTCCCAATATAGTGTTTATT
>JANHZU010005801.1:42581-58504 GCA_032468055.1 Acrochordus granulatus | reverse complement strand
GTCCAGATGCCTGTTTTTTAAACTTTGTTGCGATGCAATTACCCTGGACGAGTGAGAGTCTTCACAGACATATCGTGTGAATGCAACAGTTGTGCTTGGTGCATAAAGAAGAGGTCCTGAGAAATGTTGACTAATCTGGAAACACTTTAGACACAAAGACACAGAGACTTTTCTCCTGCCTCAGGGTAGCCTTACTTGGGAGAATAGTTGCAGACCAAGTACACTGCATTTTCCCACACCTCGCCCCACACATCCATCCTCTTGCAGACATTAACAGCACAACCAATTTTGTTTGTTGTAGCCCAGACCACCTGGAAAGAGACACAAGAAACAAATCAGTTGAATTAATTGCCCACAGTCAGTTCCTCTTGCGCTTTGACATCTTTCCATAGCCCTCCCCACCTGTGCCAAGCTTGTGAGGAAAAGCCGTAAGTTCTAAGACTACATTTCAGCCTATCTTTTCCTTACCTGTGTGTAATGCGTGCACATGGGTCCTGTACATCTGTCGGGACACCAAGGGTTGCATTCATGGGGATATGGGTAGGTATAATCTTTTACTTCATCATACCAAGACTGGACATGGAAACTTGGAGAACGATACCTAAATAAAAAGGAAGCATGTTCTACTGTAACAAAAAAGACCATCACCCAAGGATGTACGGAAAGCAAGAAGACATCTTTGCATATTTTCTTATTTTGCCTGACCATAGTGATCCTTAATCATGGATAGCCAGCATCTCATAAGAAGTAGGACCTTACAGGAGAGGTTCCAGTTGAAAGGGCCTATCTACTAAACAGATTCAGGGATCTTCCATGATCTTGTTTACGGCACTAGCATTTTTATTTAGAAATCATTTCCAAAAGCAAGTTGTCCTGGGAGCAAATGATGTTTTGATTTACCTGCAAGTTGGAGAGATACCCTTGAATCCAAAAGAGAATAATTTTCAGTGTTGGTTATTGTGATGCATATTTGTCTTGCTTTTCTATTTTAACATGTACCTAACATTTTTTATAATTAATTTGTAATTATACAAAGACAACCTACAATGCCAGAAAGAAGGAAGGAAAGAAAGAAAGAAAGAACAGTAAACTGGTCAATAATCAAAAATAAAGAGGACTTGACCTGACTTAAACGACAGTAGCTTGGTCTATATTTTGGTCTATATTTTTAGCACAGTACAAACATATCTAATGATAGGGAAATTTGTAGGCTTTGTTTTTCTTTCATCAATATAATTGTTATACTCTGTGATTCAGAGTCAGTTACACTGGAAAGTGACTATACTCAAGGAAGAAATGGGGCAGGGTCAAGGATGCCACTTCTGCTGTTTTAATTTTCTGCTGTTTTAATTCATTTTTCAAATGATCTGGGGATTTCTATGGACACTGCAGAGTGAGAAGTAAAGCCAGCTCTTTGCATATGATGGTTATCCAGCTATAAACACATTTGTTTCTATATAAATAAGTCTCTCTGCGTCATGCATGCATGCATACTCATGCTTTGTTTGTCTATCACCATCAAGATGAATGTGGGAGAGATAAAAATGGACTGAAAACACATATTGGAACCAAGACCAAAATTCAGTTTAGATCTGTTGGCAGCCAATTCATCTCATTAGGAACTAGCAGAAACACACTACTGCGTGACGAAGCATCATTTCTTATTCTGCTTACAGTATCAGGCTGCAGTGTTCAACTAGGATTACGTACAGTACGTTCCACTGGTCAAACTTACATACTTTTCCAATAGCAAGACTCTCAGCTTGCTAGATCCTGCAATCTTACCTGCCCCAGTGAACAGCCAAATTCTGGCCAATGGATTGGAGGAGAGTGGCGGGTCCATGGTCCCAAATGCACTGGTGAGCCCAAGATTCGGCAGATCTCTCCAGTTCTTCATCCCATCTCTAAAGGGAGAAAAACATTAGGTGAACACCTCATAAGGTCAACATCTCATATTCCAAAGGAGTAAAAGTATCCAGGGGCTGCAAAAAGGCGTTTAAAAGTAGGTATAGGTTTAGTGGCTGTTTGAAATTACAATGACACTGAAAAAAATAGACTTATGACCAGTCCTTGGATTTACAACCATTCCAACATAGTCACCTCTTGAACATTTGGGCACTTGGCAACCGGCACGTATGGTTGCAGAGTCCCAGGGTTAAGAGCCATGGCAAAAAAAGATTGTGGAATTGGGTGTGACTCGCTGAACAACCGCCTTGCCTAGCAGTAGAAATTCTGGTTCCCATAAGTCAAGAGCTACCTGTCGTGTGTTTTTCCATGAAGCATTTCAGTCCCTGTTCCCACCACCAGTTTTGATGGATTCTATATAAACATAACTCTTCCAGCTCCCAGCTTTCTTTATTATTCTAGGATCAACACAGATGTCTGCGAAACTTTGGCTGCCTCCTATTGTCTTTACTGCTGTACTGAAAACACGCTGAAAGCACAAAGTGGTTTGGAGCAATTTTATTTTGAGGCTGGTTAGGATGTGAAGAATGAACACAGTTCACATCTGGCCTCTGGGACAACCTGCCAGAAGCCAGTTAAAATTCATTCCCTATTCATCCTGGAGATGACCGCAAACATTCAATTTTCTGCTCTTATAACACAGGACATAAACCGACTTCATTGAAATATCCCATAAAGTGTTAGGATCTTTTTAAGCTGTTCACTACCACCACAGAAAGGAGAATCCTAGGACAGTGCTCAAGGAGACATTATTTGAAACAAAAGACAAAAATAGTACCTTCACCATTCCACAAGGTGCTTAACCAAGTTAATCTAAAACTTAACCAATCATTTCACAACATGCTAAGCTAAGCTCAGTGGTTTTAGCCCTAATTAAGATTTGGAAGTAGATAGCTCAAGTGCGTTATGTGGGAGTCTAGCCCAATGACTCTCTATCCTGGCAACTCGAAGATGTTGATGCATGAGCTGGCTGGAAATTCTGGGAATTAAAGTCCACATATCTTAGAGGTGGCTGGGAAATTTTGGGAGTTGAAGTCCACACATCTTCAAGTTGCCAATGCTGGGAAATGCTAACATAGACAAAATTGGTCATGAAATGTGCAACTCCATGTTTATCATGGTGTTAAATTTAAAGCAGGCCTTGCTGAATCAAAATAGTTGGCTTCTTTCTTGGCCGACTTTGAAATGAACATGGGTTTTCTTATCCAGAGCATGGGATAGAGAGAGGTTGAGACCAGATGGGAGCACAGATTCTCACACTTCCTTTAAATTAGCTGAAACTCAGATTGGAAATTCTGGGCCATGCAAACCGTGCTGTCATTGGATAATTTTCTGCAAAGAGCAGCTTCTCTCTTACAGCCTTCAGAGAAGGAGAGGATCCACACCACTTTGAAAAAGACAGGACTTAAAATCCTTTTTGGATTTTGAAGGCTGTGATTTCTAAGTCCTCTTAGATAAATCTGAATGCACTTATTTTTTTTAATGGTTAGATGACTAGGCTCAGATGCCACTCCAGTTGCTGACAACTTCAATGAAAGTGGGATGATGAACCAATTACAGGATAGCCCCTGTAGAGCTGTTTTTTCAGCTGAATCTTTGGAAGTTTTTTCTAAATGCTACAGGATCTCTAGAAAAAAGCAAAAGAAAACCACACACATAGGGTCAGGGAACTGAGCAAAGCTGTGAAACATGAAAAACTAACTAAGCAGAAATAAATAGACACTAACCTGAAGAATCTTTGGCCAAAGCGCTGAGCTGGAGGACCCCAAATGCCAAGAAAAATACATTTATTTGGCCTCCACACTCTGCCTCATGTTGACTTTCCAAAAAGTAGTGAGATTGTTCCTGCCCTTACAAAAGATGGAACAAGCTCGACCCAGTAGTGGAATGGGTCTATCAATCTACACAGGGGTTGTGAGCAGGGATTGCTTTGTAATTCCTGCCCAGGAGGTGGGTGCATCAAGTGGGCTTTCAAAGCACAAGAAGGCATTATCTCCTATATATTTTTGTGCACTTCATTTACTATTATCAGAAGGCTGAGAAGGGAAGTTGCACTTTCCTGGAAAATAATACTAATTCATCAACGATTATGTCATAACTTATCAAAAAAAATCAAGGAATCTCCAACAATTAAGAACTGTTCACCCAGTCTTAAGATGTATTAGACTGCAAAAAAGAATGGTGTCACTCTGAATTGGCTTTACAATACTGTAAGGATTGTATTATAAAGTACTGCACAGTGAAGCCAATTCAGAGTGACGTCACTCTTTTTTTAATGGCTTCATTGTGAATAAGTAAACTTGTTCCTTCTGTGAATTGATTCCTCCAGCTCAACTTCTGAAAGAGGAGTGTGTTCTGCAGCAGTGAAAGCTTCTAAACACCATCCTCAATCCTGACTTGAGCCCAGATATAAATTATCTTTTATTAAAGGCTACAAGGATCATCCCAGAAGGTGATACCTAAAGGGAGAACTGGACATTTAGACTCTGGAACTGGGCCCTAGAGGGGTGTCTGTGGAGTGCACCATCAAATAAAAATGGCAATTACAGCCATGTGATTAAAGCCCTATCTTGTTACCTGGCAGAGTGATACACCAAAAAAGAAAAAAGATTGGGCTACAACTGCAAAGCTGTGGCCACCATCTTGACTTTTTCACATCTTCCCTGCAGTCATCTCCAGGGGATTTCCTAGATCCTTGCTTCTTTCCTCCATCAGTAGAAAATGGTTGTTCTAAATCAATGCTGACTGTTGGTCAAAATAACTCAACAAGTTTGTGTTAGCTTAGATCAATATTTCTCAAGCCCATCAACTTGAAAGTGCGTGGACTTCAACTCCCAGAATTCCCCAGTCAGTTGAAATCCACACATCTTCAAATTCCCAAGACTGAGAAACACTGATTTAGGTTCATTCAAGGTCCTATAACTTGACGGTGAAAAATCAGCTTCACTCCCTGGGTTCAGTCCTCAGATAGCTATAAAGTTCCTTGCTGAAGACTTTGAATTATTGAAAGAATTGGATCTAATAGTTTGACTCCAAACAAGCCATAGATCAAGCCAGGCGGGTATAATTAATCTTAGCTCTGTGGGATCCCTTTTTTATATTTGATATCTTGTACAGGCTTAAAAAACATTCTGTTCTTTCCTTATAGACACACCCGCAGTGCTTAGTTGCCTTCTCACAAAGAATGGACATTTGGCTTTGCGTGAAATCATATTTAATTCATATTTATTGGCGTCTGGAAAAATGGGCCTACGTCAGAAAAATGTTCCATCAAAAGCCTTTGGATGGTCACATAAACATATTAAGAATTTTGTTTAAAAAAAATCACCAGGAACAACACATGCCAACTTCTGAGAAAGGATTCTACATTCTTCTCTTGCTGACAAAGCTAGAATGATAAATAGCAAATGACTGGGAATATTGTGAAGCTAGAAGTGTGGGTTTTTTTCCTCTCCTTCCAGTCTCTTGATTTTTAAGTTGCTACTTGCAAAGAAAGGAATTATTTTTCTAGTTGAATGTTCTTCATAACTTTGCCATTTTTCCATTCCCAATTCTCACAAGAGAAGCATGAGAATGAGGGGTCACCAACCAGATGACGATGAAGAAATTAAAAAATAAACATGTACTGTAGTGCAGCGTTTCTCAACCTCAGCAGCTTTTAAGATGTGTGGACTTCAGTTCCCAGAATACAATAATGTAATGAAATATAGACATTATTATTGAAGGAGAAAGGTTAAGAAGGATTTGAATCAGAATCTGGTCAAGGATTCGGTCTTGTCATTAGACCCCATGGATCTAGAGTCATGCAACACTAGTTACTATTTACTTCCTTATTTGGCTTCTTACTTAGAATTCAAAAGGATGAAATCAAGACTAAGGATAACCTTCATTTTCTTCATCCTGGTCCTCCAAGATTACAACAGAATCCCCAGAAGATCTTTTCTCAAGGAGCGAAGCTGAGTGTTCAATGTTAGAAAAGGATGGGATGGGATGGGATGGGATGGGATGGGATGGGAATTTTTGGAATGACCCAACCAACAGATGGCTCCTTTCCAGCAAAAATAACCCAAGAAACTGCAATCTGATGGACTTTAGGAAAAGCTTAGAGGAAAAATGTCTTGCTCTGGAATTCGAATGGACATGTGTCTTCAGATGAGAGCAGGATGAGGTTAGTCTTAGGTCACATTGATAGATGGAATAGCAATCATGATTCACAAGATCTCTTCTTTGTTCCCATCATAAAATGAAGTATAGGTTACCAAGTTGGAGGGGCAAAAGACCTCAACATCTCCTTTGGCATTCCTCCCACATTCCACCCAGGTAGAAGGAATTTTTTTTCTCTCTCCCTCCACCTCTTAATTTTTTAAAAAGCTTAGGTATGGCAGGGCAAACTGCAGTTGTGTCTGGCATGTGTTCTTTTAAGGAGGAATTGGGCATGAGAGGTGTATGAAGTACCTAATTTAGGGTTTCTCCAGGAAATGGTACTCTTGACCTTGACTGGTAATATCATTGCCTTCTGCTCTCCACCAGAAAATCCTGAAGTTACATTAGCAAAGTCTTTATTTGCTTTGGAACAACCACTTGCCATTATTTAATTATTAATATAATTAAATTAAATCATCATTTCTCTCCAGCATATAAAGTTCTAAATTATTCTTAAAGTCTCCACCAAATCCAATGTGCTTCTGCTTTAGATGATAGTCTTCCCATAGAGAGAAGAACTCAGAGTGATGTATGGAGTCCCAAAGAGCAAACTCATCTGTTAGTTTCTGATCATGTAGAACAGTATATATCTGTCTGCCCATCCATCATTCTATCCTATCCTATCCATCCCATCTTTCTACCTGTCTGTCTATCTATCCATCTATCCATCCATCCATCATCCTATCCTATCATCTATCTGTCTGTCTGTCTGCCTGCCTATTTAACTACCTATATACTAATCCATCTAACTGCTGTCTATCTGTTTGCTGTCTTGTGTCTATTATCTACCTTTCTAATTTATTATACTGTCAGCTGTTGAAGTTTCCTGTTAATTTACAATAAAACCAAACGAGCACCAGAGATATTAAAATTCATTAGAAACAATAAAGATCTGTGATTAAAACTTGGGAGTTCTCGTCCTCAGTTCACCATGCCAACTTAATCTGGGTTTGTTTTTTCTTGCTCCATCTACTGAATTTTACCAAATTGCTGTACAGAACAATTGATAGGCAGGATTCATACACATTAAGCCACTTTACTCAGCATTTGAACTCACCATGTATTCCATATTGGATGCTGAAGGGTAGACTTCACCTCTCAATTTATTATGAAGCTTCAGGATTTCGTCTCGGTCATTTTGGGAAATTGATCTCTTGGCCCTTGAGTGTGGTTGCCCACCCTGGTATTGATTAAGGATGCTTTCCAAATGGGTAGCATTGGGCAAGAAGAAACAGTGGATGTCATGAGCCAGGAAGAGGAAAAGAGATGGTATGATGACCCAAGGAATTGTAGGATTACTAGCCATTTTCTACTTGATGGAAATGAGATGAGTGCAACCACTACTCTTCCAAAGGAACACTTCTGCAGTATTCTATAGACCTACAATACAAGAGGAAGAACAGAGAAAATATGATTATTTTGAATCCTGAACCAAGTTTTTTTAACCTATAATAGATGTCCCTTCAGGTTTGTTTGTGTTCTTTAATAAAATGCTCACAACCATATTGTATTATGTCTCTGGGAACATGAGAACAAGACATAGAAGGTTCATTCTGGATTTTTCTTGAACAAATATGGAGTGTTAACCTCCATAATATCTTTCACTGGCAAGCAGGAAAGAAGGGATTGAATGGTCTAAAACAATGCTTCCGAAAGCTAGCTAAATCACCCCAAATTGGGTAAAAGTGGTTTTACTTTAGACAATGACACACAGACCCATTATCCAATCACAACAAGGATATTTAAATTGACTTAAATGGTTTTACTTACCTAGCTTATGATAAGCACTTTGGGTAATGAAAAAATACGTTGGGGAAGCACTGGTCTAGAGTCCTGCACATAAGGAGGACAAGTTAGGTCTATACTCAGTTTAAACCCTTGAATAATCTTAGCCTGGAATATGCAAGCAGTCCCCCACTGGAGAATGAGGTTGGCTAAACATTACAGTGTCCCCACAATTTCAAGTTAATGGCACCCTGGATTGTCCCAAATAGGAAGTTAGAAAAGGTCAGCTGTGAGCTGCTTCTTTTTGGCAGCAGAGAAGAACAGAGCTCTTGTCAGCTGCCTGGAATCTCTGGCTGCACATGCAAAATGTCACCAGAAATTTCAGGACTGTTAAGAGTCCTATCCAAAGAGAGTGAGTCACAGCTCTCATCACAAGTTTATTTATTCATAGGCTCCTTTGCTGAGAAAAGGAGAGAAAGAAATCCCTGCCTTCTGGGCTAAAGTGACGTTGCAGCCCCCTTTCCTTATCTTGTCCCTTCAGGAACAGTGGAATGGTCTCCTAGGCATCATGGTTCTCCATGGGACTTCAATCCCCATCATGTGATTGGAGATGATGGGAGCTGAGGTTCCATTTATCTCCAGTAAAATGGGTGGCACTCAGGGGAAATCAGGGGAGGTAGTCCGGTTCAAACAAACATCTCCAAAGCATTAATCCTAGCTTCGTGAGGGCTCCACAGTTGTCAGCCCCAACTCATATGGCATCCAAATCTTGATTGTGATTCCTCCAAAGCTTTTCTTCCCCTTCTTAAGAGAGTTTCAGACATTAGATATTCTTGGGGTGGCACTTCTGAGCGAATAGTATTTTTGAGATGTGGTTATGAGATGAGATATAGATTTTGGTATGCTTTGTGTTCGTACACACTGCTTTTCAAGGACCAAGCACCAAGGACTCCACGGTTTAAGCCTGAGCTACAATATTCTCTTCTCTTGGTACATTCCCACATCCTATTTGGAAAAAAGCTCTTGAGAATACTTCCCCACTCTTCAAATGAAAGCATGGTTAGTCACTGGGAACAGGGGGTAGAGAAATATTTTCTACAGACATGACAGTCAAGAAAGATGCAGGCTTGCCAGGAGAATGTGGTATGGGAGACTAGACATTCAGATTCTCCTTCCGCCTTCCAATGAACATAAGGAACACCCTCCCATGTTGCATTTACGCGCAGTTCATTGAAACGTTCTTAGTCCCTGGGAGAGAAAAATAAAATTTATTCTCCATCAAGATGAGTGAAAATAGCTGTGAATCAGTTTTCAGCACAGCATCAGTCTCTCTGCCATGTCCAAGCCAGGAGAAAGGCCTGCCATGGATGAGAGAAACCAGGCTTAATAAAGAAGGTAACCGATGCGGGATCCCATGGGGAAGGCTTCCTTTAGAGCCGTGTTTCTCAACTGGCCACTTTAAGAGGTGTGGACCTCAACCCCCAGAATTCCCCAGCCAGCCATGCTTCAGAGAAAGATGGCACTTCCCAACCCCTGTCCGTATTTACAAGAAAACTTCACTTAGATCTTGAATATGACTCATAAACCACGTTGGGAGAGATGCTCCCAGCTCTTGTAGAACCTTCTTCTTTCCTGGGCCTGAGCAGAGAATTCAACTGACTTCTACCCTGCAGCAGTTAGAAGTTTTTTCCCTGCTGGCGGAGAACATTTTCGCTCTGAAGATAGTTTTGTTTTAAAGCTCAGCCTTTCCCAGCTGGCTGGCTGGGATCAAGGCGGGCATTTTTGTACGTTCAAAGCAAACATGAGCAAGAAACATTTCGTACTAAGTAATGTATTTAAAACACCAGGACTTTTTTTTCCCAAGAAAGTGGAATATTCCTCCCCTTTCCAACCCCTGTTAAGTAAACCTCTGTGAAACTGGTTCCCTTATAGGGCCTCCTGGTTTCTACGCACTGTGTGGCAACTTTAAGCACCATGCACACTGATTGACTCCAAAATGCAAAAGATAAAGATAAATCCAGGCAGTTAGTATTCCTGGACCAAACCACACAGCCTGGTTTCCTAGAAGGATGATTTCAGAAGTCTAGGGACAAATATTGTCTTAATCTCATTTAAAAGAAATAATACTCATAGCTCTATTTCTTCCTGTGCCTTTCCCTCTCTCTCTTTTTCTTTTGTTCTTGTGAACTCTCCTCCTCCTGGTCTGTTCCCAGCAAATCTTCCCACCCCTTCAGCTCCCTCCCAGCAAGAGGCAAACCTCAAGGCCAGCCTCAAGCCACTCCACTGGTAGACAGTCTGACCCACTTTGGGGGAACAGTTCTTACTTTCAGAGTAGGGGGTTATAAATAGATGCTCTTCTGTAAGGCATCCACAAGGCTGCCTTTTAGCCTGGTCTGCTTGCAAATAAACTGTTTTTACAGTATTTACATTTGTACATGCACAAACACACACAGAATACATACATACATATTTATATTCACATTCTCTCTATATACATACACACACACATACTTTTTTCTCTATAGACACACACACATTTCTCTCTATAGACACACACACATACTTTCTCTGTCTATATATAGATTTATACACAAACACACACTTTTTCTCTCCATACATACACACACTATTTATATATACACTTTTCTCTCTCTCTCTCTCTCTCTCTCTATATATATATATATATATATATACTGTATATACATATGCACAATTTAAATATGCACACATATACACACACACACAGCACAAGTCCATGTGCCTTTGAAAATCAGGTTTTTAATCCCTTCTTAAAAGCCAAAACTAAATAGGGGGAAATATCAGCCGTGTAAGCGATGGAGCATACAACCAGCAGAGAATTATTTTCCTCTCTCTCCCCCAGTTCAGAGATATTTCTGATCAATGATCCCATCCTGCCTGGGGAACCAATGCAAGGATGGAAGCGATCTTCTAATTGTGCATCATGCTTCAGGGCCAATGTGATGTTAGCAGAATCACGGAGCCCTGACATGTCAGCCCACTGAAACCGCCAGGGATAAGCCTCTTGGAGATCTGCTAGGGAAGAAGTAGTTGAAATCCCTCCTTGGATTTCATCAAGCTCAGGTAAGCCTCTCAGGAGGAGGACGTGTCTCTGACTGAGTTGAAATGAGCTTCCTCCCCTGTGGTGACATCTGCCAGGTGGACCAATTTCAAGCCGCCTTGAAATGGAAACCATACCGTGTCAAAGCAGTGAGACTGGGGAAGACAGTCTGCTCTCGATTAGTGAGCACTCAGTGAGTAGCCATTTCCTGAGTGCATAATTTTCAAAATGCATCAAATGAGCAAGGGAGTCATCTGGGCAGAGGTCATAAAAATTGGTGGAAGAGGAGTTGTAAACATTGGGGTCAGCCAGGACGTCTGCAAGCTTCGTTCTTCGTTCTCATCCAGGACTATGTCAATGACAGTGGTCAAAACCAGATGTTTTGGCCACAAGATTTAAATGAAAGGGTGAGATTACTTGCCAAGTAAAGGCCGCTTTGTCAGCCAGGCTTACATTCCTTGGCATAGCCAATAGTCCAAAAGATCAGAGGATCAAATTAAGGTCACTTTGTGGACTCTTTCATTGTTAGAACCAAAGTATTGAATTTATTCTCTTAGCCTTTGATCCAGGCAAATTCCTCCCGCCTGACCTGTAGTTTCACCCCTTTCTTACGGTACATTCAATCTCCTAGATCAGGTTTCTCAACCTTGGCAACTTGAAGATGTGTGGACTTCAACCCCTAGAATTCCTCAGCCAGCCAGAGTTGAAGTCCACACATTCTTGAGGTGCCAAGTTTGAGAAACTTGCCACTGCCCTAGGGCTTCCCTGGCCAACTCTTACATGCATCCTACATCCAACTGCTGAATTGGAATGATGGGTGGAATATTCCTATAAACCATGGCATCTAATCTTAAATCTGAACCACCACAGCACTACTTATGTCTGATGCACCTCTGAAGGAAAAAACAATTACGACAAAGTCTGAAGAATGGGGTGTGTCCCTTGCAAAACTGCTCTTGAAGCCTTACAATGATTTGCAGTAGGGAATGCTATGGTTTGACAGTTCTCTGTGTCAAGAATGACTTCAGTTTGTCGGAATTGAATCTCCTGACACGGAACTTCATGACTGGGTCTTGAGAAGCACACAGACACAATAAATAAGCCTGTCAACTTATTTCAACCTGGCATGGAAGGGATCACTTGCTCTTTCTACAGCTTAAGATAACATCACTAGCTTCAAGCTGAGATTTGGATCCCTGCCTTCCATCTCATGATAAAAGACAGCAGGCACTGAGTGCTCTTGGCTCCCAAATTTGTAGGAATGTCTGTTGTAGAGAAGCTAGAGATTCCATGATGCTGTTAGTTTCTGGGTCACTGAGCCCCAGCAGGGCTACTGTTTTGCCAAATATGTAACACCATAGAGGGTCACCTCTATGTAACACCCAACACATCTAAATTGTGTTGTCCAAATTTGTAACACCCAACACATCTAATTGTCCAAATATGTAACACCCAACACATCTAAATTGAGTCTCTATTTGTTGCATCATGTCAAATGCCCTGAGTCATACACAGGCCAAAATTACAGACATAGTTAGAAGGAAAATCTCAGAATTCAATCATTGATCATCAGGTGAATGGCATTCCGAGCTCTGCTGCACTTCCTTATTTCTCGCCAAGAATATCCACTGGCCTGTTCAAGATTGTCTGAGCTGTCAGACAGTTCTGGAGATTTAATCGTACTAAATCAGACTATTGACCCATCAAGCTCAGCTCAATCTACTCCAGACAGTTTTTCAGTTGCATAAGATTCCCTTAAATGGCATCCTACTCCAGTGTAGGATATTTAGACTTGGTTCAGTGCACACAAATTTGAGCACCAGATAGGAGCAATACTGGTGGATAGAATCAGTGGGTCTTCCGCCAAAATCCCTGTTTTTTTAGCAAGGGCTCCTGGTGGTAATTGAATTCCATTTTTTTTAAATTTTCTTCTGCAAGGAAGAACATTCAGGAATGAAGAAAAGGCCCTCACTTCAATCCTTTCTTCAATGTGGATTAGCCCCTGGAAAAGTGGTCAAATCAGCAGTCACTATAGCCAAAGAAATGGTGGGAATCTCTTGCCCAAAAGTGCTGCAAAACCAATGGCCAGAATCACCTCTTGATTTTGCATAGATCATTTGTAGATTAAAAGAAAATACCACCCAAAGTTTGTTTAATTTGGAATTTAGAAAGATGGTCCTTAAATTCCTTCTGAAGGAACATTTGCCATCTCGTCCACCTGAATAAACTTTGTTTTTGTTTTAAAGCAGGAGAACGCATTCACCTCCATATGAATCCATCTAGCTCATGCTACAGATGCTCTCTTAACATCTGGGATTGATCAGCAATCCATGAATCAACAGGAAAAAAATGCTTTCTGATGCAGACCTGAGCTCAAGTGGAAAACTAATTAAGAAGACTGGGACAAAGAGGAAATCCTTTCTGTGGTCAGTAAATGATGAAGCTCTATTGCATTTGGAAATCAAAAGAAATCTTCCTTGGAATGTCAAGGTTTGGGATTCTCTACTTTTCCAGTTCCTTCCTATGGCAGTAAGTAGGCAACAACACTTGAGCAACATCTGGAGATTGGCTGGGAGGAACACAAAAACTTCAGAGAGATTTATTAGCCAATGTGATCATCTATACTTGATTAGAACAGGCTAAGAAACATATGATGGACTTCTTGTTGATGACTCACCAGCATAGGAAGGGAAAGTGTTCAATGACATGGCCTGCAGTTTTCCTTCTTGCACTGAACTGGCAGATCCAAAAAGAGTTTTTCTGAAGATCTGCCTGGCCAACCTGATTTCACTTGTAAGACTTTTCTCTATGCCCATAAGTAAATCAATCAATTGTCATTAAATAAATGTACATTTGGATCTACGTTGAATGTTTTATATACCAATTTCAAAACTTGAGAATAATTTATCCAGCAGTTTTATACAACATTGGACAGGAACTAAACAACTACTGAAGACAAATCAGTGTTTACATTCCAGATTTATAGACTAACAATCTCTTTATGTAGAAGTGTATAATTTATTTCACAATTTATATGCCATCAGTCTCGTAAAGTGACTCTAAGTGGCACACAAATAACAGAAATAAAAAATTAAAACAAATAATACCATTAAATGCCCAAAACTAATAGCTTATGTTTATCTCTTTCTCTTACACACGCACAGACACACATATAATTTTATGTCCATAGGACAATCTACTTTGGGTTCTGGCTTCACTTTTCCTTTAGCAATTCAAATATTTAAACTCTTGGGCAACTTTCTTTAACTTTTCCTTTCATTCACACTGCTCTAACATCCAATCAATATTTCAACCATATTTAATAAAAGTTACAATTACTGAACATATTTAAGTCCCACTGAATGACACAGGCTTTCTGTGTAAGTAAATTAGTGTAGGATTAGTCAATACACAGCACTTGCATGACTGTTCAGATAGACTTTCATGAAGTTCAATGGATTTTATTATCAGAGAAAGCTGTACAGGACCAAAACAAAATCATATGATCCTATGCAAGCCTACACAAAATCCTACACAGTCTCCCACTGAGACATAGGATCTGCTCTCATAAAAGCATTAAAAAAACCTCATGAAGCTTAGCTTTAGAGGGTAATTAACAGCTTTCCTATCATTCTTATTGGAAATTATTTTACTGTATGATTTCTATTCCACCTCTCCTTGAGGTTCCCAAGGTAGTGCTAATAGCATTCCCTCCTCCAATTTATTCCCCACAAGGTTGAGTGGGTGACAAAGAGTAAGTGACCCAAGGTCAATGAGTGAGCCTCCATGGCTATGTGTGGACTTGAACATTTCAATCAATGAAACAGAATGAGTTAAAGGGAAGAGTTAGACCAAGTATTAGGTTAATGCCAGGTCTATAGAATGCATCCACTCATGAAGACCTAAAGAAATACAAATGTTTTCTGCAGCTTTTGACATTTTCCTTCACCATGCAGACCGTATTTATTTACTTTTAAAACTTCATTCCACATTTAGATAGGCAAATATCAAGTATTAAAAACTTTATCAGTATGTCTTTTGGAGAGGGAAGGAGCCACGGATTGAGCAGATAAGAAATCTGTTTTCTCTACCCTCTTCATCCATTGAAAGGCCTTTTATAAAAGGAATGAGTCAGGAATCCTCAGTGTCTGTAGTGAATTAAGTGTAACTCAAGGGGGAGAAAGGAAAGATCTTGGATAATGAAGGGAAAATTAGATGGACAGACACGTAAATTGAGACTAAGCATCATGGATAACAAAGGGAAAACTGGATGGGTGGGTTGACATACATTTTTTAAAAAGGAGGAAGGGATTGCCGGGGAGAGACAAAGCAAGTTGTGTTTTTCCCTGTTGAAAAAAGATACTGGAAACATTAAAAGGATTGTGAAGACTGGAAATACTATACTATGTTCTGCATCTCAATGGGCAAAAATGCATCCATTCAATCAAACCAAGCAGGCACAGGTCTAATCCTTGTTGTGTTACAACTTGATAGGTGTGAGCAAGTCCACCAGGGTCTTTTGCCTGGCTCCAAGTTGGGACAGGAAAGAGCTTCAGCTGATGATTGAATTAACCTATCTGTTGAGTGTGCCTTGCTAATCAAAGGAGCCAACTTTGTATCCACTCATCCAAGTGAAAGAAAGAAACCTCATTCAAGGTTAAAACTAACTGAAAGTGGCGTGAATGCAGACCCTACTTTTGAGTCTGACCTGGTTAAGCACGTTGCAATTCAGCTATAGAGTTGGCACAGAGATAGTTAGGGAAATTGGGCATCCTCCTATAAAGCAAGCAGATTCTTGAGTCTGTTATGATTCTAAAAAGTGGAATTGTAAATTGGTTTTTGTTCCCAAACCTAGTTCCTTGCCTGCTTTCCCTCCTGGAAGGAAGGAAGGAAGGAAGGAAGGAAGGAAGGAAGGAAGGAAGGAAGGAAGGAAGGAAGGAAGGAAGGAAGG
>JANHZU010005801.1:32404-42481 GCA_032468055.1 Acrochordus granulatus | reverse complement strand
AGGAAGGAAGGAAGGAAGGAAGGAAGGAAGGAAGGAAGGAAGGAAGGATTTAAAAGCGTTCTCCCAAGGCTCATCTTTCAATGTTTCTACGGTCGGAAAATGCAAATCTCGTCCAGTTTTGATCGCCGCTCAGCTGAACGCCATCCGTAAGAGGAATCAAATGGGGCTCTTACCTCTGCAAAGAGCAGGAAAAGAAAAGGAAAGGAAACTCGGCTTGACCGGATCCTCGGAATCCTGCTCGGGCGAAGGAAGCGTGTCCGCCTGGGGGGTCCCGCTGAGGAGAAGCGGTGGCGACGGGCGACAGATCTCCCGGCCAAGAAGGACTGCAGGAGATCGCCGACTTTTCCGCCTTTATATAGCCCTCTCCCCGCTTCTTCCCACCCCTTTTTTCATCGGATGCCCTCGAGGCGATCCAAGGGGTCGAGGACGCCGAGCTGTCCTCGGGAGAAGCAGTTCCTTAACCCTTCCCCTTCCTTTCCCATTTAAAAATTCTGCAAGGAAAAAAAAACGGGGGGTGGGGGTGGGAGAAGAGGCTTCCGTCAAAACTGGACGGTCGGAACAGGCTGAAGCATCCCGGCAGATAAAAGCAAAGATCGAACGGGAGATGAGCAAGATGCAAAGCTTATTTCTTATTTAATTTAGTTTGTTTCTGCCACCATCAACTTTTCTTTTCTTTTTCTCCTCTAAAGTCCCAAGCCAAGAGAGCAAATAGCAATGCCGAATGAAACTGAAATTGACACGCTGTCAGGAAATTGACAAGAATGCCCTTGGGCAGGCAGGGAAAAAGAAAAGAAACGGATTCTCTTCGAGTGGAAGAGGGAGCATGGAGAGGAGCTTTTCCGGAGGGTTTGGTTGCCCTGAGCCCAGGGATTTCTTCAGTGACTTCCCATGTTGGCACAGATTTATTAGACAGTTCCAGAATGTCAGCCTTTGAGGTAGACCAGATGTGAAGTGAATACTAAAAATATGTTTATTATTGAGTTACAGTAACAGAGTCTTGCAACTCTAAATGTGCCTCTCCCTTCCCTGCCTTTATGTTAGAGAATGAGGGAGGGTCAAGTCGGATGCTTTCTCACACTACTTTCCTATGAAGAGAAAACATTTCTTCCATCCTAGGCAAAGTCCTTTTTGTTCCATATGTGGGTGCATCCTCAAGAATAATTGTGGAGAAGAATGGAAAGGGCTCACCTAAATGGCTGCCAACGAAATGGTCCCACTCCAAGGAAGTTAAGAGAGATCTGACATTCCAAGGAAGGACATTACAAGAAGTTCTTCCCTTACACCAAAGAGGAAATGATGAAACAATCCCTACATTTGTTTTCTCTGGAAGGACAACTTGGAAGGTGAATCTGGATCAACCATTATTTGCCTTCCAAGAATATGTTTCAAGGCTTAAAAGCAGTAGAAGTAAGAGGAGCTCTGTTGGACAGTCGTCCTAAACTATCTTAGGGAAGGCATCCAAGACATTGGCATGGATGCAACTGTGCTTGAACACGCTTAAAATCCAATTTTTTCCCCATAGCTTCCCAGCCCAGCCAGCCCTGGAATTCCCAGATATTCCCCATTAAGAAGCAAGCAGAGCAGATGCTGCTTAACTTCCAAAATCAGGAAAGATTCAGTGGCCAGAACAGACTCCCCTAAAAGCTGATGATCAAAGATGAAAACAATACTTTTATTGTAAAATTGGGCCCAATTCACTTAACTATCACATTGCTTAGTGGTGGAGGTTCCAGTCCCAACTGTGGCCCTGAGTCCAGGAATGCCAGTAATATAAATGCACCCAGAGGTCCTTCAAAACATGGGAGTCCTCAGGTCTGGGGCCTCCAGTGAAGTACTAAGGTGGTTCCATTAATATGAACATATTTTTGCATCATCTTTCTTTCTTTTAGTCTTGTTTTTACAGTTTTTAACATGTTTTTAATAAGTATAATGCAGTATTTACTGTTTTTTAGCTTTGTTGTATGCTGCACTGAGTCTCTGGTTATGAGATGTTCAGATATATTGTAAAGCTCAAAGGATCAGGTTAGTTGGTGCAATTCAAGTCAACAGTTTATTGAAGAAATGAGAATTCAACTAACCTGAAGAATTTCTCCAACTTCACGCTGAACATCTGCACTCCCAAGATAAGGCTTACATGAGGAATTGGACCTTTGGCATTTGTACATGCACAGAGACTCCAAACTGATGCCCTCCTTAACCCCTGGTTCCACTCTTATATAAATTTGATAAGAGCTGCCCTATTGTTTAAGAGGTACTGTTGGTGAAGACCCATTAAACATCATGACCAAAAACTGGATACAACTGTCTTACTACCACTATAATGAATACACACAATGTGAGGCGATTGAGCAGGCTAATTCCATAAATGAATCTTGCTGCGTTTCGTATAAAGAATTAGTTATGTAGGAAATGATACACTTTCTTTGCTGAACTTCAGTAGATTTAAAAATGGGTCTTTTCTCCCAATCCCTCCATAGTTTTGAATATTTTTTGTCATGTTGGTATGTGTGTTTATTGCTTTTATATAAAACATTACACACACATACATACATACACACTGCACGATGACATGAAAAAATATTCAAATATTCAAAAATATTACCAAGATGTTCTTTTTGGACTACAGTTTGTTCCATGACGAAGAATGCAGAATCATGAAGCTCCATGTGCAAAACCAACATTGTGGTTAAGAGATAACAGTATGTGGTGAATTGCTCAATAGTATTAGCCAATGCTGAAAATTGCTAGTTGGCATGATTGTTGGCATTATTGCATGAGTCTTGGGATGAAGACAGTTTGTAAAATGACTCTTTCCCCCACCCCACCCCCAAAGAAACCTCCACAGTTCTTGGTAGAGTTTCAACAGAATCAGGATTAAATGAGAGCTATCACTTTTACAAAGCACGACCTCCTGTCGTGGGGCATGCGGCTGTAGTACATTTGAAAGGACTAGATATCACTTAATGAACAAGCATCACTTCAGAGGAAAATGTTGTCCAGCCTTCATTTCAGGCAGGATGTTTCATTTGTAAATACGTAAGTCTTCCCTCTTTCACAATTTCCTTCCAATCTCACACATCATAAAAGAATCCCCTTTGAATAAAGTTCTTTTTTACAGACTGCATTAGGGATGCTTATTAAAAACAAAGATAGCAATTAAACTTGCAAAGTGTAATTGAGAACATACTTTGCTATCAGCAGAGATTGCAAAATGAGACATCGGATATGATGTTTAGGCACATTTATCCTGTGAATTTAAAAAAAAAGAAAAGCATTTCGGAAACACAGAGACTTGAGGGCCACGGTTAACCTGGATTTTGCCACTATCTCACATTCGGAGAAAAAATTTTAGCAGGAGCTACCACAGAAAACTGAACAAATGCTCCAGGTTTGCCTCAATGGAAACTGAGCTATGTAGAAGGTGGAGGAGCTGTGGTGGACGCAGCATGAAAAAGGTGTGCCCGTGGTGAAAAAGATGTGAAAAATTCCTTGCCAAGTTTTGTCTGGAGAGACTGAAAACACACCTATCCCTGGTGTGATGACCTTTCTACTGATTGAACCCATGGCCACAACTTGACGTAGTTCGCTGGTCTTACCATGATATCCCCACTAGGACATCCCCACCATTTGGATGATCTACGACTGTGGTTTAGAGTGACATACAACCAAAGACATAAAGCCTGTGGCCTCCTGGCTTACGCTTGGTTTGTTTTCTTCTTCTTTCTCCTTCTCCTTTGGATCATGGTTTGGGGGTTTTTTCTGGAAATAAATCTTTCCAAAGTGGTTGTCTGCCCCTGATTTTCAGTACTCTGTCCAGGACTTTCCACTCAATGCCCAGAGGTTCAAGGGAAAAGGGGACATTTATGACATCAACACTGAGTATGCCAAAATTGGCTGAATTTAGAGCACACCACGCCATGCTTGACATCGGATTTATGGTTATCAAACATGATTCCACTCTTTTAGAAGAGATGGTAATCGTGGCATGGCATCTTGGCTTCTTCTGGTGGGGTGGCACTAGAGATGCCTTAGCCAGGGATTCAGCATTGCCGTATCAGTTTGGAACTCAAATTTCAGACAGTTATTAGTGGCAAGGGTTAAACCAAGGTTTTCTGTTCCCACACGAAGCAGCCTTAATTCTGAGTCTAAGTAAAAATGGTCATTTCTCACAGACTCCTGTTCTTTCAGAGCCCCTCCGTGCTGATGCCTTTTAGCATGAATTCCTGGAACACAGCACACACATCCCACTGGATTGTGGGCTAAAACTGGGAATTTCTCTACGGAGGGCCTTGGAAGGCAATTCAGAATTCACATTCAGACTGGGCAAAATTCAGAAGGGATGCTTTATTTTCCCAAAGGATTGTACCAAGCCAACTGGCAAAACAATATGGCTCCTTTGAAAGACAACCCCCAACAAAAATGGACAGGTCTCTTCAGGCCCTCCAACTCTACGACCCACTTAGTAACAAAAAGAGGCTTTCTCCACAAGATTTATTGGTTTACAAGTCTCTTCTGATGTTCCCACAGTACAACTCATGAGAAGAACCACTTGAGGCTGTGAGAGGCCACCTTGATAAGCCAAGCCAATGTGAGATGACCTGTGCTTACATGCTCCTAGTTGTGATTGGTACTACACTTGAAAGCCAGGACTTTCAGAAAGGGGAACACCCCCACTCCTCGTGCAACTGGGTTTTGGTAGTACAGGCCAAGTCAGCATTTCCATCCATGATTAAATTGTGGATGAGGAAACGACCATCAAGTAGTGCTCTAGCATTCAGGAGCAGCAGCCAGACTCCAGAGCCACTGAAACTCCGGAAATGAGGTCCTAGGGCTAAGCACAGCAGACTAGAATGCAGGATCAGTCTTAACCCCCGAGGCCACCTTACCTGAGAGTGGCCTGCCCCATCTCCTATCATATCTCCCCACCTGCCCTTCACACATCTTTGAAGAGAGGGGAAATCACAAGTCAGTTCTGAATTCTCAAAAAAAAAACAAAAAAACCCCCTCCCAATTTGCAGTTTCTCCCAGTTAGGGGTTCCTAACCTGTCCACAAGATACATCATATACTTGCAGGTGTTCTGGCAGATGGATTTCAAATACCTAAATTCCAAAAAAAGAAACAACACAATTCAATTGTGGAAGAAAATCTGACACCCTCGTGCCTCTTCTGAAGATACTACATGCCTCCTAATTCTTCTATTCACTCACTAAATAATCCTCACTAAAAGCAGGACTTGGAATGGAAGTGATACTTGGCTTTTGGCAAGGCATAGCCTGGATTTGTGGAGACAATTATCTTCCCACTCTTTCTCTAAAATAAAAAAGCAAGCCTAATGGGTAAAGTTCTACTTGGTATTGTAATACCAGAAAAATGTACCGATGTGCGCTAGATAGCAGGTCTCCATTGACAAGAGCCCCGTGCTCTAGAAGATACTTTCCTCATCAGATTCTTACTTCACTATGCCTTTATTCCAGTTGTATTGCATTTGTAATTAATTTGCAATTGTTGCTCCTTTTGATTGATTCTTTGGTGTTCATTGTCTAAGCCTTGACTGGGACAGCCCAGAGATAATTTCAGTAAGCAATAGATTTAAATCATTTGTGGAGAAGGAAGATGGGAAGGAGAGGCAACCTTAAAATATATCAATTATAAAACATGTGCTGGAAAAAATATCTCAAAATAGATATGACCCATTAAATGTATCATTAAGTAGCCAGAATCTTGACATCTTAACACAAATGGGTGAGCCACTCTGGATGAGGCCCAAGGTCTATCTTATTTCCATGTTGCCATTGGTGACATCTACAAGGCAGGTCACATCGGGCGCACCCCCAGAAGAAGAAACGCCAGTAGAGTTCAGTGGCATCTCAGGTCTGATCACCCTTTAATTATTAGGGTGAACACACATAAAAAATGGGTGGTGCTTCAATTGCATTGACTTTTTTATCACACTCTTTGGACACTCCTTGAGCAATTGGCATGGAAAGATGTGATCTTCCTGAATATGTCCCAATTACTTTTCTCAAGATACAGTATTTGCCTCAAATGATGGAGCAGTAAACTGTATTTCTTTGTATTTCCTTTACAAAGGATTTGGCTTCATTTTCAAGCTTTCTCCCATTATAACTTTCTATTTTTTTTTAGCTGTAGCCCCGTCCCCAAAGAACACTCTTAAAACTTTAAACCAACTTTGTGACTTTTTTTTATTGATGGGCGACAACTTTATACTCCTAGATATCACTACACTTGTGTACACTTAGGAACTCAACATTATAGGAGAGCAGACAGCAAAATTAAACAAAGCAGACTAAAAGAAATATCAACCTTCATTATTTTGTTTTAAAATTCCATGTACACAGAAGCATAAATGCAGTTTTGAAATCTCTTAATAGCAATAAAGTTACAATCACCCATCTATATAGACTAACTTTTTAACTCCAAGTATTTTGATCTGCAATGTGTACTTAAGCAGTTTTTCATCGCACAATTATTAAAATGAGTATTTTTTCCATATCATAAACCAGCAACTCTGTATATTATATTTTTTAAAGAGTATTTCTTTTTTTTTTAAGGAGGAACTTTTTCCTTGATAGACACTGGCTATTTTTACCATTTTTACCATTTATCAAAAAACTAATGAGAGAGATGAAGTAGAAGGGCAGGTCTCTCTTTTTTTTAAGTTTTTTTTTAAGTAAAGATAAAACATTTTCACAGAAATCTACAAGTTCTGTTGCTGGTGCAAGACTGTTTCTATTATGCAATTAGAAAGTGGGAATCAGTTGCAAATCCCATTTTTAATCTCTTAGGACTTAGCATTAGTGCCAAAGAAAAAAAGAAAGAAAGAAAACCCCACAATCTCTGTGTGATTCACACGACTTGAGTCCTTTAAGCCCCAAAGACTTCATTCTGCAAAGTCAATAAAACAACACCAACTGAGCTGTTTACACACCCTCAGAAAGGAATTTTTCTCTTTCCTTCTATTCAACAATTGCAAAAAGAAGAAGAAAGGAGAGGAGAAAGGCTGACTCTAAAGAGCAATGAAGAAGGAAAGAAAAGGAGAAAGGAGAAGAGATTTGGCGTTCTAGAAAGCAGATAATCTGGCAAACACATCAGAAAATTGGAGGTTTCAAAGCAGGTCAACTCGACGATAGTACAGGAGGTAGGCTGTGCGCTCAGCAGACGGTTTTACCACCTGGTGTTGAGTAATTACTTTGACAGCTTGGTCATCTATGCGCAACCAGCCATTAAGACCAATCTGGAAGACATCCGTAGTATAGTGTCCACCAGTTGCACTGTTTCCATGATGGTAGACAACTGCCAAGAAATTAAATAACAATTGTTAATGAAAAATGGGCAGACAAAACTGTGTCAATACAAAACGAGCTGGTTTGCCTAGAGGCAGGTCCATTTCTACCACTACCTCAATATGTTTATATGGAGGACTTCTAGCAATAGCAACAGGACTATTAACTCTCACTCTTCCCAAACCTGGGCAGGAGCCAGAAGATCTCAAGATGTAACCAGGGATGCCCTGAGATATGTAAGAGCCACATCTTCTTCCTCTTTTGCTAAATGAAATAAATCCTCATCTTTCCCTGAAGCTTCCTCCTTGTTTGTTACAAGACTAGGAAAAAAATGGTGACTTCTTTAATTCATGGGATGATTTTAGAGTGTGTTAGAAATGCAGGAAAAAAATATTGTTATCTCCTGCTGGGATAAGCTATCTCACCAATAAGGAAGCACTTCCAACAAAAGATCCACTTGGAAAATCTGAGAGATATGACAGCCATTTTTTTATAGCTGTGCAATCACCTGATTTATGCAACGAAGAAATAATGATTACAAATTTTAGAAATGTTCTCCTCCCCAAACATAACTAAACAATTATCACAATCCATAGCCAAGCTTTTCTTGACAAAAGTTCAAAGTTCCAATTGCTAACATTACATTTTGCCATCACAAATGGACTGTCTAGAATATTTCATTAATTTCCTTGATTAACAGAAGAGGATTATATTAAGAACTTGAGTTCAGTTCCTATACTTTCACAATTCCAAAGATTTCACTTATACAATAACCGAATACATTAAATTTAGGAAGAAAAGAAGCCAAAATGACATTTTTCCCCAAAATTCTTTACTGGTAAGACCACATACCTGCAAAGAGCCGGTAGGTTCTTTGGCCTTTAAAAATCTTACTTTTCACTCCTGGTGACAGCAGCTCTGAAATAACAAACAAACCATCTGGTGAATTACCACTTCTAGAAGTATCAAAAATTTCTGGTTTTTCATTTTCACATGCAATCAAGCAAGGAATGGGAGTGAACCCAATAAAAGTCTTAAGAAGACAGCTGACAGCGTTTGTTGGCATTAGCTTTTCTATTCTGCTGCAGGAAATACAGCAGATTTTTGCAATAAATTTTTTAGCTGTTCTGCACTTGACAGAAGGGAGAAGGAGTAAACACACCTTGCCTCATAAAATCAAACTCCAGAAGGGTCTGGTTTCATCCAGACTTTGGACAAGCAAAATATGTGGGACTTATTTCAATGCAAAATACTTTGGTACACAGGATGGTTGTCTTGAGTCTGAAATGTTTTTGTTCAGGGACATCTTTAGAAACCATCTAATTCGGGGTACCCAGACAGAAGGGACACTTTAGTCATACAAAGTGACTTGGGAAGCATAGGGAGGTTGTGCTTTGCTCACCTTTAGAGAGCTCATCTCTCTCTCACACACAAACGCTAATAATTTAAAAGGGTGAGAAAAGTTTAAAGCTGATTTTAAATCATTCCTCAGGAAATACTAAAGATTATGCTTGTCAAAACAGCACAATTAAAGTGATGCAATACTTTCACCATGTCAAGAAATAATTTCTGAGGAATGATAATTGGGGAACTTTTGCAAGGAAAATGTTTTATGAGAAACATTTAGAGATTGATTATAAAAAGAAAGCTATACACCAAAGCCATAAACCAAACAGTTGCACTGTTCACAAAATTCACCTTTACTTATTTCCAGGTCAACAGGATATTCAATGTTTTTAATGAGCTTCTGGCACCCTCCTGTCTTTTCATAGACAAATCGCTTGAGGTGTAGAACCAATACAGGAGGAAGCTCTTCCAACGTTACTCTTCGACTAATCTCTACCTGGCAGACAAAAAGCAGAATTTCAACTGAGTCTCCATTTCCAGTGATACTGTTGTTGTAATCAATCCAACTGGCAGTCAATAAAGTATTACAATTATTATACTGATGGATTATATGGTTCTTCATTTATCCTGAGTTTGCTGTTCACTACCCTTAACTTTTGGGGTGGAGTACAAATATGGCAAAATAAATGGGGAAGCAAGGAAGCTCAGTTTGTCATTTTTATACAAGTTTTTTAAAAAAGAAACGCTTCAGAAAAAAGAAAGTCCGAGAAGCAAAATGTACTTTCCTCCAAAAAACACACATAAATTTGAAACATCTCCATTTTTTAAAAAACCCAGCATATATCCTTCTCAAAATTTTCAACTTTATTAACTAGAATCATCTTTATGCTATGAAACATTTTTGCAACAATCGCCTAAATAAAATTAAGGATAAAATTATGGGTAACTCCCTTAACATTTCAACCAAGGTTTGTCAAACAGAAAAAAAAAGATATTCTGGACCTAAAGTGAATTCAGAACTTGAGGCCAGCTAGGAAATTTCCAAATCAGGACAATGCAGGTTGTATTCTGGATTGCCTAGGATTGAAACAAGACTTAAAGCTTCCAATTAGCCTCATTTTCATATAACAATCACTCTTTCTTCCTGATACTGGGTAAAAACTAATCACTGAGTCAGCTTATGGGGATTGGTTCTGTATTATATCCAGGACACTACATACATAAGCTTAAAACTATTTAATCAGTCCATGTTAAGAAATGCAAAAGATAAAGGACATAACATTCACAATCAATTTAAGATTTTTTTCTAATGATTATGAGAGTTGTTGTCTCCTCTCAGACAGGACATTAAATATAAATCAGACTAGACTAGCATCTTAAGTGAACATTCTCTTTTCAAGAAACCATAATTGAAATATTTGAGTT
>JANHZU010005801.1:18375-32366 GCA_032468055.1 Acrochordus granulatus | reverse complement strand
AACCCCGAAAGTGAGTGCCAGGCCAAAAAATATGTAGGTGGTAAACCCAAAGGAGTTGGAGGATTTCTCTCCATACAAGGAGGCCTCTTAGGCAACCAAGGAGATGTTCTCCCACCACTACTCCCACACATGTCAGACATAAAATCCAGACAGGCTAGGTATGCCCACACATAATTTTGCAAGGTAACATACTTCTCACTCCAGTTTTTCCAGACAGCACTCCTGAATGCCTAAACAGTGTAGAAATGCCAAGTCTTTTCTAGCATGTGGTGCATCACTCTGTTTACAAAGATTTGTTATGTTTCCTGCATTAAGACTTTTTAAAAATCATTATATTAATATTCCTACCTGCAGCAGCGGAAAAATACTACAAGACATATAATAGTTCTATTAATTGTTCATTAATTTTATTAACAAAAATAAGAAAGAAGCAATACATTTAATTTGCTGGTTATTGCAAGAGCTTTCAGCAACACATTTCTAAGTCAACAATAGGAAGCACTGGCCTCTTCACCAGTTTACCATCCACATAGAGAATCACAGATATTAAAGAAAAAGCAACAAAATCAGCATGTTTAGAAAAAAGAACACAGGATTCATATTTCAGTCAAGGAAAAACAGAGTTGCACACAATTCTGTAGTGTTCTGGAAGGACACCAAACAGAATTGTGTGGTCTGCAAATGTCCATAGTGCACTCCCTATTTGTAAGGCATTATCTGATTTTTTCTGGCAATATGCATGAGGTATCAGCTTAAGCAAGTTCCATACCTTAATGTAAGAATATACAAAAGGGTCTACAAGGTTTTTTGGAGTGAAGCTCATTTCCAGAACATATGAGGATATGTTGCCAATACTCCCTTGCCAGTGGTAACTATTTTAAAATTGAGGCACAGTTTATTTGTCAAGTTTTTATTAAAATGGAGAGAGGAATTCTGGCTTCCATGATCTGAAGCTTATACACACAGGAACGGTCTCATTCAGTTTTATGTTGATTCTACATCAATGAAAATGTGTTATAGCCTCACGGGACAAGAAGACTGAGCTATATGAACTTTCAGGCCCTTGAAAAGTTTGTAACTAAAATGTCTGAAGATGGCTCTAGAGAAACATAGACTAATAAATGGAGTAGAGAGGAAACTGGACTTGGATTATGTTGCTACATGTGCAGGTTTTACATTTGGAGGATCGAGTCCTTGGCGTTTCCAATTTCCAGCAGCAATCTTGCGGAACTGGCTGCCTGCTGAAGTAATGTTTCTTTAAGCATGCTTTTATGCTGCTTCAATAATTTGACTTGAAACAATATACAGTACTGAGCAGGATAAACAAATATTTCAATATACAGAGAATAGCAACATCTTGATTAAATGCTGCATTTGGCTGCAAGGGTTTTACTATCCCAAAAGCACATACCTCTTGCTTAGTTTTCGTGGTATACCCCTGCACAGACTCTCTTGCCACCAAGCTTTCTAGGGCATCCTGAACAGTCCGGATCTTGTCAGACTGGATATCCAATTGCAGAGTGAAAAATGGTTGCAGAGTTGCTGATTCTTTTGAACTCTGTTGGTAAACTACAGATCTAAGGAAACAAGGAAGTGTTAAGAGTTGAGTTTCTGAAAGCTATTCAATTACTTCAACTTGGAAAGACTGGTAACCATCCAAATTTATTTCTATTTGTCTAAAAAACTACAGTATGATGCACATTAAAATGACTTTCAACTGAAGCTACCCCTAAGCCTTTAAGTGATACAAACGCAATAGGACCAGCTGTTAAAACTAACATAATTGGCTTTTTGATCTGGAAAGTCAACATTTTTGGATTCATGGAAAGATGAAGTACGACTTAATGCACCTGTTGCAAGAAATGGGGAAAAATGAGAAGTCTGTTCTTGCTGACTATCTCTTGAAGACCTGCTGCTTTAAAATTATTAGAGGGTCAGAAATTATCTACATTAAGAGATCTCCATTTTTCAAATCTAATTGCTATTTGTGATGTAGTCTATCAAAACCATTTCAGTGTATCCAGATCTTCATGCTGAACGTGCCTAAGTTCATGAATTAAATGCCAAACATGACATTTTGAATAAACCAAAATAATCCACTTTCAAAATTCCAGTGTCCCTTTAATAGTCAAACAGCCACGTTTTCACACAGTAGCATATTTATTTCATGGAAAGAAGCAACTCTTTCCTAGCCCATGTCAAGCCCTCAATAATGGCACAGCTACTGTTTTTAAGAGGCAACTTGCTCCACCTATTCAGTTACATTTGTGCCCTTTTTGTGAGATCTCTTAATGTAGATAATTTCACTTTGATATCAAAAACTGTCAGGTTATTTATTCAGGCAGAATAGGGTTCATTAGTCTTGAACAGCAGGGAAGCTGTAGCTGTTTCAAATCAAACTGTGTTTACCCTTACGAGAGCTCATGTTTTAAATTAGCATTTCAAGGGATATTTTCACAAAGCACATATAAGGGGCAATAAAAACTACAGTCCCTGTGGAACATCATGCAGGTGGTGGAACTCAGTTCAATTCTTCTTTAAAATTTGATAGTTACAAAGCCAAGCTACTATTTTACAAAACTGGAATTACTTTTCTTTACTTTGTGGATCAATTTGAAGACTAAATTAAAAAAAAACAGAAATAAAGTCATCCTTCCCTACCAACCTACTTCCATGTCTCTTTTTAAAAATCTACAAATTTGTGGACTTGCCCTGAAGAGTGTACAAAAGCTGCAACTGATGTTGACTACATCTGTCATTACAGTGTTTACAGAAGCCTCTTATTCAGAGTGTAATACTCTCTGAGGGAGATGGGCGGTTTTTAAGATGTGAAAAATAAATCTATTAATAAAAATAATACTCTGTTTTCTACTTAAAATGCTGTTTTATTTTCTGAAATAGTTTGGGCCCCAAATGTCTACAGAATCAACTTTAAATTCCAACAAGTTTCTACCTGTCCTCTGAGGTCACCAAGCTAGCTGTGCTCCATATTCTTCTATCATCTAAAGTACGGCTGATGACAAAAGATCTTCTTGCCAAATTCTGGAGTTTCCTCCCTTGGGAGGTTGATCTGAAAAATTAATTTTGCTTTTAAGCTATTAGTAACTTAGTTGTGTGACTTTTAATAGATGGTTTACTTTATTTCTGTGTGTTCTTATAGATGCTGGGTATTCTGTTCACTCTATACGGGTATTCTGTTCACTCTGATTGTTATATAACTATTAATCTTCTAGCTTTACCACATTACAAATTCGTATTCATGTGTACCTCCATTTGAGAGTACAATTTTCAGTTGGAAAAAGAAAATCTCCCACAAATTCTGAGTAAATAGAGATACACTAACAAAAAAAATCTAAAGACACCAAAAACTATGCTAGGCGGTGGAACATGCTAATCCATCTTTTCTGAGAAAAACATGAAAAATGCAGCAATTTTAAGGTTTTTTTTTAAAAAAGTAAATAATTCCTATCTCCACCGCTGGCCCCACAAGAAACACTTTCCAATATCCCTAAAAAAGATCCTATTTCTGTGGTGACCTACTTTGTAGAGTGAGTAGGACGGGTGTGGCAGAAGCAGATAACACATGTGGATTCAGAACTTTGTGGTTCTCTCATTTAACAAGACATTCTCTAATATTCTTTTGGATGCAAAAAAAAGGACACTTCTTTGGAGTGGTCATGCTCTCCTGTCTGAAAAGTTCCTATACAACTTTTAGGTTCCTAATGAAGACCTTTCCTTTATGCATGAGTTTTATTTCCCCTACACCTTTCCAATTAAGTTTTTTAATTGCCTTATACTGCTGTTTTTATGATTGAATTTAGAAATTTCATCCTGAATAACATCACAATATTCGACAATGATGATGATGATGCAATCAGACTGCAACATACCTGATGTGCCCACCAAATATGTCTGTTATTGGTGTCTGGACAAAATCTGCCTGTCGGGTGACAGAAGACTTGTTCCGGGGACCAACTTGCTCCCATTCGTCTTCGCTGCCTTCGCCTTGCTCTTCCCGTTCATCCTCTTCGTTTACATGCGGAGTCTCTGGGCCATTGGAAACTGCGTTCATAGAGGACAAAGGGGACACTGTCATCCCTGCCAGGTTCATGACATAATAAAGGAGGTGCACAATTTTGTTCTGAAGTTGGCAGCGCAACATCAAAGAACCTTTCTGTGCAGAAACAAAGCATGGCTTCTAGGCTAACTTATCTAATGTTTTTCCCCCTCCCACGGGATACACTTCCTCAGGAATCAATGGTTGGGGTCATATGGTCAGTGAGACCAAAGTGATGGGTAGGGTCAGAGACAAATACACAGTCAGACACCCCCAACCCTCATCCCTAAGCCACAGAGAAGAGAAAGATAATTTTTACCAGCGGCTGAGTTATATTTTGTTGATGTTGAAATAGATCTAAGAGTGACTGAAGGGTGCATATCCCTACAGTTGAATATGGTTCTAATCCTGGTCAAATAAATCATTTAAATTTAATATTACATAAATCTATGCTGCCGATCTCAAGTGACTCTCGGTGGCTTAGAACAATTACTTTACAATTAATTTACATACAGTGTATTAGACCCCACCCCCCAGCTGACTAGTGCTGTTTCAGGTCTGGGGGCTTCCTCTGTGGATCCCGCTCCACCCTCAAGCTCAGGCAGGTCCAACACCAACTTCCTACACCCCTCGCCACTGGCTGGCTTTTCCCACCAAAGTGGTACCCATTTATTTATTTGCATTTTTACATGCTTTCCAACTGCTGGGTGGGCAGGAGCTGGAAGCAAGTGACAGGAGCTCACCCTGTCACACAGTGTTGCAGCTCAGACTATCGGACTATTGGCCATTCCTGTTCGACACAGCTGGCATCATTAAGCTGCTGCGCCACAGCTCCTCTTAAAATGATTTAAAAGATAGTTTCTTAGTCTACTGTTAAAACCTCATGCCAAGAGAGCAGAGCAATAAAATTACAAAAAACGATTTTGCAACAGACTGGAGAAGAAAAGAACCTGACTTGACTATGATTTGCGGTCTAGATGCAAGACTGAATCAGAATTCCTGTTTTAAGCAACTGCTTTTAAGCATAGTTAGACAAATCATAAACTGTGATTTACGTAATCGTGGTTGAAGAAAAATAATGGTTACTCATGATAGTTTTAGGCAGCAGGTATAAAACAGTTATATATAGACTCATGCATGATAATTGACTTTTTGAAAACGTACTTTCACTATGTGGAGATAGCAATTTCTTCAGAACCAGCATTTCCTCATGTAGACCATTTAGAATAAATCCTAGGTACTCTTCGGCATCTTCTTGTCTACCCTGAGTAAATGATTCTGCATTAGATTACTCATAGCCACTCATTATCCAAGACCAAAGGCTGTCTAGATTTGCTCAGGATCTCACTAACAATCCAAAGGCAAAGGTGTACACTAGGTGTATCCAACTTTGGCAACTGTAAGATGTATGGACTTCAACTCCCAGAATCCCTCACCCAGTTGGGAATTGAAGTCCACACCTTAAAGTTGCCAGGTTAGACACCCTTGATGTACACCATACTTCCACTATTCTTCCAAATTATATTTTTAGGCTTTTTCCAACTCCTGAACAGTTGCTAAGTCAATCCTATACACCTCTCCACAGAATGCACATGGGTTTAAACCAAGGAGAAGGAATATACGAAAGCCTCATCCCCTGATTCACACCACCTCCCCTTTTGAGGCTCAAGATTTAAAACCCTATTTGTGTGTTTGTTGTAAGTGCAATAAACTGAAAAAAGTTAGAATCCATTCCATGATTGGGAATTTCGACATGGTAAGGCCTCCATCATAGAGATACCTGTCAGTATTTCAGAATTTAGTGCTGATGTTTAGTTTACGTGTACCAATTGCCAAACCTTGGATGAGGTGCTGGGCAAATATATATCACCCTCTTTAGATCTTCTGATTGCAATAAATATCATGATATACAACCCACTTTTCCCCCTCTTCCAGTTGTTTCATTTCAAATCAACTCCAGTACAAAATCTTATTTCTTGGTCTAGTGAATTTTCCTTCAGCAGTTTCCTTCTGAAATAAGTTTTTTTGACAGATCATGACACAATTTCAAAGTTTCCTTATTTAAAGTCACAGAAATAAGTGACATAAACAATGCAAAAAATAAATTTAAAAATAAGTGAAAAAAACTAATAAAGGTAACAATTTCTTCTGAGATACCTAGAAATTGCGGACAAGAAACATGAGCTCCATTAATCATCACTTTGGGTAAATATTAATAAAGCAATCTGCTTTGCAACTTAAGTTAACTGACCCTCTTGATTCCAAATTCATGAAATCTGAAATTAAATCACTGTTTCATAAGCTTGGCAGACAAGAAAGTACCTTGACTTTGACACAATACTGATTATGGTTGTTCTGCTCTGAATCTTATCAGCAATTAAAATATTCCTGTAACTGTTTCTTTTAGTCTGATACTATCTGGATGTTCTAGACACAGGTGGGCAATAAAACAAGGACATTAAAACACAATTCAAATTATGCTCCTGCTGCATTACTTACGTGGGGAATCCTCACCTTTTCTGACAAACTGGACTTGATAACAGTCAACAATCTATAAATGTATGTGGGCTCAAAAGCAGCTCCAGGTCTGATGTCTCGTGTGATTTTATCACTTAAAGCTGCAAATCAAAACAAAAGTGAGGGTCAACTGCTCAAGTATATGACACAAACACTCTATATATCTCTACTCAATTCATTGTTCTTAGACTTTTTATTAAAGCTACATTATGGTGTGTTACCTAAAGCTATAACCATCAAAATAATTATGGATCTATTAAAAACAAGGAAGATTAATACAGAACTTATTTTGTTATTACTGGCATTATACAAGATATTCATACTGGTAATACCTACACCAGGGAGCTGTGTAGAATAAATGAGACAGGAGATCAGTATAGAGCTACCAACACCAATATTTTAAATATTGTTTTTGCTAGTTTCTGTTGGAATCATTGTTTCTTATCCATATTTTTTATTGATAGCTGTTTTTTTTAGCAGAAACACAGAACAATATCAGCTCAACAGAATAAATGGACAGCAAGATAGGTGAAATAGAATTTTAATAAACACAATGAAGTAAGAATGTAATGAAAACAGCAAGTTCAACTGGTTGTCTTTCTTCCTCAAATAAGACTAGATTTCTACTGCTCTTTCTGTCTTATCTAAGACATGCTTCTTGGTTCAAGCTAGTTTAGACCAATGGTTACACCATCCACAGACTTAACAAGTCTTTCCATTTTTGTGATACGTTAGATAGAAACTGGTATTTTATTACCCACCTTGTTTTGCCTTAGGGGGAACTGGCATGTTTGTAAACTCATTCATTAGACGGACACTAAACAGAAGAGAAGAAAAATGATTTCAGCAACAGGAACAGTTAATCTGTTTTATCTACAGAAATACTGTGCAACAATCCAATAATACCTGAAAAAAATCAAAGACCAAATATTCTTATAACATTGAATGTCTGCCTGCTTCAGCAACATCTCAATTCAGAATGTCATATGTATATTTTTCCTCAGGCAAGAAAATTAAAAGCAAGTTTCAGTGTATTTTCTTTGGCCAGTAATATGGCCAGTATTTTAAATTTTCCCTTGGTAGCTGTGCAATATTTTTTGTGAGAATCTAGTGCTTCTTTCTTCTGTTAGGTATTGCCAAATCACAAAAAGAAATGACAAATGAGCTAGGCCTTTTTCAGTTGGACGCAAAGATTATGACAACTGTGATAACATTAAAGGCGTATTTTTAAATAGATCATTTGATAACCCTCAGCACCAACTGATGTGATATACGTACAAGCTGTCGATCATTGGTGTAGAAGTACACGGCCTCTGAGATTTTGAAAACATCGGAATGGACTTCATCAAATGATACATAGGAGGGCAAGCAACCAAAGCCTGCAGTGTCTAGAGAACTGCATTAAGGAGTCATAAGCAGCTACACAAACACTGAATAGTCTTTGGAATAAAATAAACATTACTTTTTATAGAGCAAGGGAGCCACTGAATAGCTATTATAATAGCTACTGGCTAATGCTTACTCGTAATGAAATCCATTCCCCCTTAGTACTTCCGAAACACAAGCTATTAACAAATATGGGTAACATATTTTCAAGGTAAGGATACAGCATTGATGTAACACCAGTTTCCTTTATTGATCAGCCCTCGTGGTTGCAAGGATACTGGTTTATGTATTAGTTTTACATTTTCCAGCAATTCTGTCAGATGAAAAACAAATTCAGATATATCAACAAAAGCCCATCAGTCTACCACTAAACCCAGCTTGAGGCTATCACAAATCATGTGGGAAAATAGAAAAGCAGAATTTCAGCATCCCCTTGTGGTCAAGGAAAGCAATTTATCATCGTACTTCTTGCCTACTAGGGCTGTTTTATCACAAAACTCACAGATAATGATTTACAAATAAGGGAAACAGCTAATCACATACAGAGCATAAAACTTCACCAGTAGCTCCTCATCACAGCATGCAAGAGTAACTGTTAATTACTTAATAATACATTCATATTTATTCTAAGTATTCCCGTTAGAACCGTTCTAAGGGTGCTTGGAAAAAAAGGATTATATTATTTCCTTCTAATTATGTACATGTTCGGGAGTGTGAAAAAATTATTTCCCAGCTAATACAGTAATAACCATTTAGCAAATTCGAGGACAGTTCACAACTGTATTAATCTGACAAAATATTCAGTCTTGTTCTGAAATGTTTGACTGAACCTGCAATACAAACTAAGCGAGGTTAAGCTTCCTTGGTGGCACAAAGTTAGGCTAAGAACCAGATTCCTCCTGACGTTAAAGCCTCTCTAACCAACAAAAGCAGTAAGTCTCAGAGGAGACTTACTCTCAGACTTAATCTATACAAGTAATTTTCATTATAGATATATAATGAACAGCATGAAACCAACCAAATCGTAATATTTTTAAAATGCTGTATTCTGTATTTCTTTTTGGATTATCCAAGTAGTATAATACCACTGCTAGGTTACTACAATATAAAGAATATGCAATTAAGATTGATCAAATTTTAAAGAAACGAACTGTTAAATTTCAAAAAGGAGAATACACTGCATTCCATCTCCAGTGTTGTATTTACTTTTGAATATTCTACTCAATATAAAAAAATCAGCCTAAGAATAAAGTGTAATTAAGTACAACTTTTCTGGATCTGAAGCACACAGAAAAGGTTGAAGGGAAAAGATTTTATATTTCCCAATATGGAATGAACAACAGGATCAGGACATTATAGCACACACACAGTAGGCAATTCAGCTGAACATGGGCACAAACATACTTCATGGTAAGATTCTATCATTTTCTGCATCAGGTGCAGTTAACTTATTATATGAGAAGACTCTCCAAGCTGATACAATTTTGTTTTACTATACTTCTGTTACCTATCTTACTTTATAAAGATTTATGACCATAATTGATCTCAGAATTTTGGTTATACGTTGTTGTGGTTCTTAAGAAAGATACCACTGACTGCCTCACTTAACAATCACAATTCCAGCTTTCCCCCATGTGGTCCTTAAGTGAATACACAGGTCATTAAGCAGCCATACAGGATGCCTCAGGGGATGGGGGAGTCCTTGGGAGGCTTGATGCCCATTGGCACATGGAAACCTGCCACAAGTCAGGAGGCCTTGGTCAGCTAGGCACATGGGCCCCCTCCTTCCCCCCTCAATCCAGAGAGGCACAGATTTACTTCACAATGAGAAGGAGATGCAGCACTCCTGTGGTTGCAAGAGTGCACATGCTGCAAAGTGCCCAAGTTTTAATCACATGACTGCAGGGGTGGTGCAACAGCGAGAATTTTGGGCAGGGGTCATAAGTCCCTTTGTTCAGCACCACTATAATTCCAAACAGTTGCTGAAAGCCATAAGCTGAGGACTACCTATGTTTTTCATGTTTATGACATGGAATATTTTTCAGTTAACAATGAGCAGCTTCATAAATTTAATGAGGGTTTTTTAGTTCACAAATCATAACGTTTAGGAGTGCAGTATCAAACATCCAAAGACAAATGGGCAGACAACTTGGTGCATTCCAGTCTTCCCACTGTAGTCTCATGAATAACAGCCAGGATGGCCCATCATCCAAGAATCTGTTACCAGGTTGTATATTCTAATAATAAGCTCAAGCAGCCTTCCTCATGCTCCACAACAACTGACACTACAATTCAAGAGCCCAGCTAACTGTACTGTCAGTTGGGTGAGAATTTCATAGTTCTAACAGATTTGGAAGATATCAGCTTTTGGAAAGCCAAGCCAATACCTTCTGGTTGGTTTACTCATTGACTGAAGAGGAAATTAAAGGCAATATGATCCTACTACCACTCATTCACAATAAGCCAATTGGGCTAGGCAAGCTTTCAGCATGTTTTGTGCAAATGGAAAATATACTGAATTTCCAATTGTTTCATTGTTGTCTGTTACCAAATAGTTAAATTAGCTTTCTTAAGGGAATAGATATTCAACTATTTTTCTCAAGAGGGTTTAGCCCTTGAAAAGAAAGGGGAGAGATTTCAATCAGGAGAGTGGGTGGGGAGGATGGGAATTTTACAAGTCTAACAGAGCCAACATGGATTGATTAAGAAAAAAATTATGAATATCCATTATCCCAACACTCTCCACGCAACATCAGAACTCGAAGGAAGTGAGCATCAACCTACAATGTGCTTATCAACTCGAAAAAGCACTAGAAACTTAATAATGCAGTATTACAGTAATACTCCATACAGATAGTCCTTGCTTAAGAACCACAGCTGGGATCGGAAACTCCATCGCTAAGCAGAAAATCATGTGACCACAAGTTGTTTACAATAGTGAATCACTGTGGTACTTAAGTGAGACATTACATTACTGCAATTTATAATTTTACTTCCATGCTCTTCATTAACTCTATTTGTTGAAAGCTGGTTGTGTAGCACATAAATGGCAGTCATGTGACTGTGGGACATGGCAAAGGTTGTAAATGCAAGGACCGGATGCAAAACTATTTTTTCTTATATATCGCTGTAAAATCAAATGGTTGCTAAAAGAGGAACTGGTAAATAAGGATTATCTGCAATGATTTTTTAATATTTCCTTGTTAAACCCAACACCATATCCTTTCACCGCTCAAATTTCCTCCTGACTTAACCTTACATATCTTCATTTCAAACATGGGCAAATGATACCTGCAATCTTTATGGCTACAGGATCCTCAGAAACTGGAACAGGCCCCTCTTTGACATCAACCTGTTTCTCAGGGACCACAGGAGATACGGCAGGAGGGACATATTTAGTCTCCACATAAGCCATAGGTGTGGAAACAGAGGGCTTTGAATTGTGAAACAGACTTGCCCATGATTTTGCAGGCTGATTAATCACCACTGATCCTGGAATAGGGGTGACTGCCTCTGTAGAAGAAGAAGCATCCTCCAGCTTAGCTTGGTCTGAGTCAATGTTTTCCACAGTCTGCAAGTCTACCCCATTGGCAGCTGTGCCCTCACTAGAGAATTCAAGTGTTTGCCCATTAGTAACACCAAGATTTTCAGTAGTTTCAGTACAAGACTGCACAATAGCTGTCCTTAAAGGGATGTCCCTTTCATTATCAGAGGAGACACAAGACTGTTCCAAATCAGTAACACTGCATACTTCTGGTTGCCCTGCAGTCCTGTTGGGATCTAGAGCACTAGAAACCAAATCCTCTGATATAGCTTCACTACTGAAGTCCACAGAATTTTCAGGGCTATTACAAGTCCTTGGCACGTCACCTGCAAATTCTACATCGTCTATGCTGATGCTGTTAAGTGTGGATGAACTGACATGTCCGTTTATCAGAGCCTCAGCAGGAACACCGTCACTGACATCTTCCAAGTAACTGTAATATCCAGGGGGTCTTTTCTTTTTCTTTTTGCGTTCCCGTTGTCCAAGGCTCCCAGAGAAACTGTCGTGTTCAGCATTAGAACCATTATCCAAAGCAAGAGAATTATCACTGAACTGGCAGTCAATGGAGTTGTGGTTGGTTTCACCAAGGACATCGCTAGGTGTTTTGGGAGCTGAAGCACAACCGAGAATAAATTCTGGTGCCTGAGGATTCAGAGTACTTGAAATACTGTAGTCACTGTTATTCAGCATGGATGAACCTGCCTCAATCACTTCGTTAACACCAAATTCAATTCTCTGATATTCCTCCCCTAGGAGGGAGAAAAAAATGTTATCATAAACAGCAATTAAGAAGGATGAGGAAAAGAAGAATAAGGCAAAAAAAAGCTTAGGTTGCATGTATGCAAAAAAGTTGGGCAAATACCAATTATTAGCTCAAATTAGATCTTCAGATTATCACAGTAAAATAAGTTTCATCTATTTTCATTATTAGTTGCCTCCCTAATGACTTAATATAAATATCTTAACTGGGATGTCAAAAATATTCAACTAAAACTTTTAAGGTTGTTTCGTTAAGCTATATTACATGAAGATTTATGATATTTAAACCAACCCCCGTGCACAGAATCCCTATAAAAATTTGGGTTTTTTTAATAGGAGAGGCAGGGGAGTGCACTGTAAAAGCCTGGTTTTTTAAGAAAATTAAAAAACTGGTATCTCATCCAAATATGCCAAATGTAATTAAATTATCTCCAGGTGCTAAATATTAATGAAGAAAAACAATAAATGATTAGGAAGTAAAATAAAAAGAGACCCTTTCAAAAGTGAGTAAAGTAGATTTGAAATCTGGAAAGGTGGGTGACAGAGAGAACCTCTAGAACCAGGTGATAAATTTGGCATCAGGAGAACAGATAAGGATTTGCTATCAGGATAAACAGATTAATGCCATGTTGAATTAAATTAGAGAATTTAAGGCTTAAAACTTAAAAAAAGTTTAAATTAAGGCTGAAAACCTGAGCAACATTTGATGAACACAAATCTCATGGAATGCATGTAGTTTGCTTCTGAGTAATTTCATAGCTGTATGCTATTCAGTACCATGTATGAATTCTGCCCAGGGAGGAACTAGTTCACTATAAGCAAAACATATTACTTTTAATGTATCAAAAAAACATACAGAATAATATTTTCATTCACTTTCTATGATGTAACAGTTTATTTTTCTGTCCTTGTTCAAATAATATTCCCTCTTTCTCTCTCAAGATCAAATAATAATTATAAAAAACACTACTATTTTTCCCAATTTGAAAATGGGTTAATAACCAATACTGTAATTTTAAGTTTTATGAGTTCCAAATAATCAACAATTATCGTGGACACCAAAAAGGCTCAAAATGCCTAGGAGAATCTAAAATAAAAATATTCAAAGGAACAGTTGGAAAGATAAACTGTTAGTTAATTTACTATAAAACAGGAATAATTCTTGTAATTGGGTTAGTAAGCTTAAACAGCAAAGTAATCCAAGTCTCTGAAGCTGAACTCAAGTAACGAACCTGCAATACACTGGACTTCAAAAGGATTGGAAAAACAGTTGTGAAGAAGGAATGGCCTCTTACCATCATGGAGCTCTCCTGTGGACTTAAGACCACATGAAATGGTTTCATTGTAGGGAGGCAGCTGCATAGAAATAAATGAAGAATTAGGGGAACAGCATTTCAACAGAAGCAAATTATATCTTTGTTAAATGAAACAATCAAAGCATTCCAAATCTAAAAGATGATTAAGATAGTAGACCACCACACTCCATTCTATCTCCCCCTCTTTCCTTTTGAATATCTCTGCTCCCACTTCTATGAGAAAAAAAGTATATACAGTGAGAAAACACTGTTTTCTTCTTAATTATTTGAAGCATATACAGAGGCTTTTTATTTCTAAGATTATTCGAAGAAATGTACACATTTGATTTATCTGGAGGAAAAATTACTTTTAATAAACAAACAGTCTTTTCAGACTTTAATCAAAGCAGTTTATAATGGCAATGGTTAGGGC
>JANHZU010005800.1:60346-70884 GCA_032468055.1 Acrochordus granulatus | reverse complement strand
CTACAAGGAAGACTGGTCACTGAAAATATCAGTTAAATTGAGTTGACAGATAGGTTCTTCAAACAATCAAAATACAGAATGGGAGAAGCATGAAAACTTTAAAATTGTCAAAGTGGAAATGAAACTTACAATACTGGATGCAAAGGAAAAAATGAAATTAAGTGGAATAGGATGAACCATTCAGGGCATTACTCCATACAAAATAATGGTTTGGAAACAATACTCAAAAATGCTATTGTTAAGTATATGCTTAAGGATTAGATCTATTAGAACTATAGTTATCCAATAAATATCAATGTTATACAAGCATTTACATTAAATAAATGCTATGGAAGAAGACAATGAAGAAAGCTGAGACAAATTTAAAAGGAAAGCTCCAGCAGAAAGAAAAAGCTCCAGCTATATCAAGAAAAGACACAGTGTTTGAGAACTCACAGAATTGTTTTTTGTAAGCAATATATTTCAGAGACATTAGTTAATCTCCTTGCTCACTTGTAAAAGTGTAATTAACTCAGCAGAGCTGGAGTTCTTGTTTTTATGCATCTTCATATGCATACCTGCCCACCCACACATTCACACTCCATCTTGCTAGTGCATGACTCAGATTAATTCAGACTTTGTGACCCTCCAGCCTCCCCCTCAGTTCATTAGTGCCTTTAGCAATTTATCAGTGGTTGCCATGCAAAATCCAAAGTGGTTGTATTTATTACAGTTGTTCTTTATTGTGGCAATTAACAATTGTTCAACCACCCTTCTCTGTGGAAAGACAATCTGATGTTTCAATAAAATGGTTGGGTTTTCAAAACTGACCTTGTGACCAGTTGCAAGGGCATATATTGCTATGGCTGATGAATTCTCTATTTGTTCAAATTCCACTTTCATCTTGACTTGGTTTTTGCTCAGTCTTTTGTATTCTTCACATCTCGTGGTTAATGACATGGATGCTTGACTGGAATGTATGACATGTCACATAATACATAATTAATTCTGTAGACAACATTTCCCATTGTGTTAGGTGGAGGGCGATCCCTGAGATGTGCTAAATGGCTAGCTAGTCTGTTGGAAGCTGAGAACAAGACACTTATGTCAACTGGTTTAGAACTCTATGAATGGCTTTACTAGTATGCCTTTTGTAAGGGATGACAATATTTGCTTTCCATTCCTGCTTCAACTGATCAGAGTATTCATCAAGTTGACTCTCTGGAGGGTTGGTCTTTTCCCAGCATCGTACAAGGTTCTTTTGCTTTTCAATCAAGTTTTGGGGGTAACCATTTTGTTGCAGTGCAATGGAGATATTTTTGGTCATCTTCTGAAGTGCACAAATGGGCTGCCCTCATGAACAATGAATTTAGCATTCCCTGTTTTGTTTCCAGTGAATGGTTAGAGTCAAAACAAAGGTATTTGTTCATGTGAGTGGGTTTGTGATAAACACTTGTGATCAGCTGACCAATGGCTGTGCTCTTTACTAAGCAATCCAAAAATGCCAAACCTCCTTGCTGCTTGTCTTTTTTACAAGTGAACTGGATTGTGGGCTGTTGACTATTAAGATGTTGTAAGAAATTGTGTTTATTGGTTGCCTTAATGATTACATATGTATCATCCACATACTGCCACCAGTCTTTGGGAGGGTGTGAGATTCTTTAACATCTTTTGTTCAAAGTGCTTGCTCCATGAACAGATTTGCAATTGTGAGGGAGACTGGCATTCCCATTGAGAGATCTTCTGATTGCTTTTATAAAATTTGTTGGAAGGTGAAGAAAGTTGCATTGACACATAATTCCACCAGGCTCATGATTTCGTCAATAGCCAAGGTGGTATGCTACCTCAAATCTTCATCCTCCTGCAATCTGGTACATGTACTAGTTAGAGACTTTTGGCTGGGGACATTTGTGAATAAAGATCATTGCTGCTTATTGTCACTTGTAATAGTCTGTCCACAAAGTGTTTTGAGTTTCAGATGTGATGCTCACTATTGCCTGTTAATAGTTCTAGAATGCCCTTCAGGTGGGGGAGTCTGTAAAATCCACAGTTGAGCTCAGTAGGATCCCTTCTTTATATACTTTCAGGAGTCCATATATTCTGGGGTATTTTATGTTTTGGGGTTTGATTCTAAACCACAGCAAATCACCCAGTTTTTCTTTTAAACAATAAAAGAGTTGGCACATGATTTTTTCACTTTGTTCATGACAGTGATGACTTTTTTATCAATCTGAATGTATGGACCTTCTCTTAGGTGTGAGAGATAATTTTTGGACATAATCCAATTTGTCCATAACCATTGTTATGTTGCCTTTGTCAGCTTTCATCACTTTAATTGATTCATCATGCTTTATGTTGTTTAAAACAATCCATTCAGGTTTTGATAAGTTGGAGTGGTTGGTTGGCCTCCTGTATACAATGTTTGCTACTTAAGCATGGGTTGGATAAACAATTTCTTGTGTAACTCCTTCAAGAACCACTTTGATTTGCAGAAAATAATGTGTACTGGAGAAATGTTGCCTTTTGTAACATTGAAACTTAACCCTTTTGAGAGTACTCTTGTTTCCTGAGCAGTTAGTACTATGGATGACAAATTCTTGACTGTGTTTCACCCTGTGAATGCACAAAACAATTCTATGCATTCTCAAGCACTTGGTATGGGGAATATGGAACTAGAAACCACTGATTCAAATTTATTTCAACAAAAGACATACTGCTATTAAGTAGGGACTAGAAAAGCATTGGAACCTGGAATCACAGCAAATTTTGAACTGGGCAATATAATAATGCTCATTGCCAGTGCCTGCAACATATGCTGACAATATACATTTGATATCACCAAACTGACTATGTATAGGAAATAAAATAAGGAGAAATGCCATAAAATCAGCCATATACAGATGATGGAATAGATTATGAATTATTTCAAATGTACATGTTAAGCTATAGGTATGCCAGCAAATATGATCTTAAGAATTTATAATTGGAAATAAGTTCAGTGGAAAAATATTCTGTACACTTAACATTGAAAAACAATGTTTTTTCAGACAGACAGTAAGTCTGTCCTTACCAGCAATAATGCCCAAATTATGAAGCCATCCACAATTTACTTTATGACACTGTAAGTCTTGGAGTTGCATTGCAATATACATTTCATCACTTGCCCACCTTATCTTTCTCCTTAGATCACACAATAATGTGAAAAATATAAAAGCTAGTGGGTATGCCAGAATACTTGACACTTAGTAATACCTTTGAGGAATCCAAGAATTTTGTAAGAAGTGACTTTGGAAAAACTGAATGGTTCAGAATAGGAAGACAGTGAGATAAAAGCACATATTTACCCTTATCTGCTTAACTTATATAGAATGGTAGAATTAGAAGAAATGAGAGCAGAAATTAAATTTTGAAAAATCTGGATTAATATTAAATATTAATAATATAAAACTGTGTGTTTACTTAAGTAACATATTAATGGCAAAGAAATTAAACTGATAGTTTGTTTTCTTGGGCTTAAGAATCAACAGCATTTTGAAGAAGTAAAATTATTTGAAGGAAGATAATGACAAGTATATACAAGATCATGAAGTGTATCAAAGATGAGAATAATTAGAGCAAAGATTTTCCAGTGGTAATGCACAGCTATAAAACTAAGCACTGAGAAAGAAACGAAGAGGAAGAGGAGGAGGTTTCAAACCTTCAAATACATGCCTTCATACTATAGATTTGTAGGTGGTTACTAAAAAACCCCCAATCAAAGAGTCCTGGGCCAATAAAGATTATCTATTTCTCTGTGGCAATGATCAGCAACCAGAAACTCATATATTTGAGCAGTAATGCAAGCAGATGTTAGAAAAAATGCTTGACAATGTTGAAGTAACTTAGAAATAGGATAGGTTCAAAGAAATTACAGAATGATATTGGAAGAACTACAAGTTATTAAACAGTAGTCAAGATAATTAGCCTTTGTTCATACAGTAACCAACAATTGAACCTGACTCAGTGGTATCTAACTATAGGCTTGCTCCAAAGATAACTGCCTCTTAACGTACAGGTTGGCAAATTTGTGCCCACCAGAACTTAGACTATAACTCCCATAAAAGTAAAGGTTTCCCCTTTCAGTTGTGTCTGATTCTAGGGGATGGTGCTCATTTCAGTTTCATAGCCGAAGAGCTAGCGTTTTCCAAAGACACTTCCGTGGTCATGTGGCCGGCATGACTATACGCTGAGGTGCATGGAAACACTGTTACCTTCCCACCAATTTAGGTGGTACCTATTTATCTACTTGCATTTTCTACATGCTTTCGAACTGCTAGGTTGGCAGAAGCTGGGGTGAATAACAGGAGCTCACACCATTACGCAGCCCCTGGGTCTCAAACTCAGGCTGCTGACCTTTCGGCTGACAAGCCCAGCGTCTTAACCTCCCATAATCACTAGCAATTCACAGTAATGCTTGGGGTGGTAGAGCTATAGTCCAATAGATCTGGAAGGCACTATGTTGTCTGCCTATGAAGTAAAGGAACAAGAAATATAATAGTTAGCAAAAGAGAATCTGTTCAAAAAAGAAATGAAAAACTGGAACCAATTTTAACATTATGCAATATTGGCATATAGCTTTAGACAAGCTTTAGACAAGGTATCTATCTCAAAATAACCCTGCCACTTTCTATTGCCAATCCATGCATTTGTTGATATTTGCAAAATAGTCTAGGTTAAATTACTGGTGCTAACTCATCAAGTCTTGCACATGGACATATCTGCTTATTTGGAAAATATGCTCATAGCTCATGTCTTTGTGTATTCAACCCAGTCATCAAGACAGGGCCATCTAATATATTTTAGCAGCCATCCCATAACTGAGAGCTGTTTTGACTTAGGGCCAGTACACTGGAATTAACGTATTCATAATTATGCAATAATAATCTATAAAAATGTTAAAACTTTTCTTTTTCATGGATGTTTGTGAGTTGGCTTAATTGTATGTATTTATTGTATTAAATAGGTGATGTAATCCACATCAACTCCCCTCATTCAGAATGAACATTATCAACCAGTGTGATTAATGCCATGTCTGGTCATATCTGGACCTGAATCCAGATTGAAAGGAGTACAGATAATCCACAAGAGTACTCTGCAGCTGGTTCACCATCTCTTCTCAACAACATTCCTTTCTAAATCTGCTAGGTTTAAAAAAGTCTCCCTGAAATGGAGGCATACCATCAACTCCTTAAAGGCTGTTGGCAATACTTCTTCCAGCAAAGAAATGTTTACTTCCTAGACCTAGACCAGTAAATTCCCACTCACTTTCCCATGGCAGCCTGGAGGAACCAGGAAGATATGTGTCAGACCTACAGGTGGCAGGCATCATTTTAGAGAAGAGTCTCTTCACTTCATCACATTCCATAGATCAAGAAGTTATAGATGATATTGCAAAATACTGCTCCAAGCACTACCTCAAATTCTGCCTATGAAATCAGGATAACAGCAAATTTCAGTGACTCTAACAACAAATGTTGTACTAAAATAATTAATTTTATGTAGAAATGTATTTATTTAGATGTAGGTATTAGTTACTGTTTTAAATGTTATAGACCATTTGGGTTATTGAAGCAATATTTTTAATTGCGATTTTAAATAGAATTGTATATTGTATTAGTTTTTCATATTTTATAAAATATTTGATGAAAAAGTTGAAAAATTATTCAAACATCCAACTTTTCATTTTCTACCAGAGAGTGAGAATATGGTCAACTAACCTTAATTTGCTGAGATGAAATGTATCAAGTTTTTTATACGTTATTTCTTATTATAGGCATAAACACACTAATCTTCCAACTAATGCAGAATATTCAAAAACATTTGCCATTGATAAAGAAGCAGTTACTGAAAAATAATAATAGGCAGCATTACTCAGAACAGCTTACATCTTGTGACAATAGCTTTCATACCATCAAAGAACAACATCTGCCTACCCCAGGTCTTTGGGAAGGACTCAATAGGTGGACAAAAATGCCAAATCCAGTCTAAATATCTATGCAACGAACCATAAAAAAAACAATCAGTTTCGCTTACTCTGAGTTAGACTATGGTGGAAAGCTGCTGAGGTAGATCCCGAGGTGGTTGTCACTCCAGCCGTGTCTGTTCCAAAGCTAAGAAGCTCCAATGGAAACTGAAAGGGCATAGTCACTGGAACAAGGCTTCCCAGCATCCCAAAAGGAGTCAATGGAGTAGATGTTACATTCTGACTGGTTACAGACAATGGTGATGCCATGAGAGTCAAAGGTGAAGCATTTGCCAATAATGATGCACCTGTTGTTGACTGCATAGAGAGATGTTATTTTCAAAATGTTTTAAAGCCTTTTGGAAATTACCCAATAAATTATTTAAGCATTATCTGCTCTCACATTAATTAGAAACAACATTTTATATATAGCAAAGCTTATTCATTTCTTACTTAATTCATGACATAATTCAAGTGATAAGCAAATGTTGATTGGTTCTTTTTGCCTCCAATAAATATAACTAACAGTGCAAGTATGAAGACTCAGTCTAATGATGTGGCAACACTAATTCCCAAGCTAGATAGAAACATTACATAATAGTAGTTCAACGGACACATAAGGCTATCAAAATAACCACCAACCATTGCTTAACTTGGGAAGTTGGGAGGAAAAGCTCTGGAACACACTTATAAAATGTTAGTTTCTTTGATCCATATAGGATAAAATTGTAAAAAGTCTTCATTCTTGTCCATAGTAAAGATTCTACATGCGTTGAATTGTTTATGAGAGGGTAGGCTTATTCCTGACTAAGGGGTTGTTTCTGGAAAGCTATGATTTACTACCATTTCATGGTATAAATTCTAACAGCAGGTTTGCTTTTTCCTACTTCTATCACTGAAAGTCAGTCTGGTGTAGTGATTAAGGCACCAGGTTAGAAATTGGGTTACCAGAAATTCTAGTCCCACCTCAGGCACAAACCCTATTGAACTGTGTGTGTTCATTCCCAGAAGTGTTATGTCACACTGACTTGAACTGCCCATTTAGAATATGGGAGAACCACTTAAAATATAAAACAAGTCATACAAAACCCTCCAGGTAGTTCAAAAAGATATCAGGTCTTGACATAGGTAATTAGCCAGAATAGCTATTACTGTTTCTGCCCAGGCATGAACTCTTGATTGTCTGGTCAATTTCCTCTAGGATCCTTTGAAGGTAAAGCCCCACTACCTTCTCCAACAACTGACCCCAAATGGAAGGTTAGAGACTGGGTGGAAGTTGACCAAAATGTCTGGATTCAGAGATACTGTTCTGGAGGAATATACTATTATCTTCTTCAAGAAAGAGGCATAAATGATCTTGCCACTCTGAGTCAGGCAAGACAAGATCCATGCTATAGAAAACTCTATTCCCTCCCTTAATTTATTTAAGTTCAAAAGAATCCCAAATCTCAAAAGAAAGCATTTCACAATGGGCAACAAGAAACTCTCTCCCAGTACCCAAAATGGTACAAGTCTCTTGGAAGAGAAAGAACATAGAAATGAGCACTCTTTGCCACACATATCACCTCTGTATATTCCCAAATAGAGATATGCAACTACATTTGATCACATTCTATATTTTCCACCACCATTATTTTAGATGTCTCTTTAGCTGCTTTATTTCCCTGAACTTCTCAGAAAACAGAAGAGCAGTCAGGGATGTGAGGATACCATTTGGATACAATCTTGCCTGATATCTTTGCCACCTGCAAATTCTAAAGAGTGACTAATGGCATAGTGGGACAGTTTGCTTGATTGTTGGGAAAGACCCAAGCCATTTCACAAAGCTATTAGAATCCATCTAGTTTGGATCATTAAGTTCTGCTGTACTCCTGTAGAGATCAACCATGTCAGCAATATGCATGTGTACCAGTAAGTGATCCACCCATGCAAAGAATGTATGTCCTCTATCTTCAGATCACATTACCACATACCAGGTCTAACATGTTGTTACTCAGATGCGCTTTGACACAGATCATCTGAAAGAAGCCCATTATCACCATGGAGACTATTAAATCCTCAACAGATCTGGAGCCAACCTCCAATGCATTGGGACTGAAATCACCCAGCAATATAAGTCTGGAAGTTTCTAGTACCAGCTCAGTACTCTTGCGTCCTAACTGCTATGGTAATCAAAACCTGGAGGGCAGTTTTTGGCCTGGACAATATTCCCAACTGCACCCAGTAATGTTTCTTCTCCACCTTAAATGGATATGAACTTATTGCAAACTGGCCAGGCATTTATTAGGAATAGTTGGTTAGCAAGGTTATTAGCAATCCTGTCATCAGGACCTACGAAGAAGGCAGAGTTACTTGAAAGTGGAACCAAATTGCTCCTCACCCCTCAGTTTATGGCCAATACTCAGCCTCCTATGAAGTAGCTCATTCCTATGAAAATTAGTTTTCTTGTATATAAAATACCCTGTATTATTATTGCCTCCATCACCACTTTAAAGAAGTTTTTGAAAACTTATATAAGAGACAGACTGGTAAAAACAGTTGTAAACAGTTATTGACAATCATAGTTCGTAACTGTACTTAATGACAATCATAGTTCGTAACTGTATTTAACTGTACAACAGTTAAATGGTAGGGAGGTTTTTGGCAATCCCACTTTGAAAATAAGACAGCAGGGATACCAGGTTATAGATTTAGGATTTTATAACTGTATATGTATTATTTTATTTACATAAATACATTCAACATATATATGTGGATTGTATTGTTTTTATGTAGTTTTGACTGTTGATACTTTTAAAAAAATATTAACATTAAAAATTATAAAAAGCACAAAATTAAAACAGAATAAAAAAAGCATGTATTAATTATACTGAAATCATCTCAAATTTCTTCAATCTCCTGGGGTCCCCCAGGCCTGCTGACACAAGTAAGTCTTGAGGGTCCTTCAAAAAACTACAAGGGATGATGCCAGGCTTACTTTGGCTTAGCAGTTCTCCCACAACAGTACCTACCACACCAACAAGTAGCTTTACTTTGAGCGTACCCTGTCCTTAGATTAGGTGAATAATCCTAACTTTTTCTTATCGGGAAAAATAGCTCTCTACATGTAGTCCATAATAATTGATTCTTGAACTCAGTAATAATTTGTGATTATCATCTTTTCTATCTCATTTCTGAACCTTGGTGTGTATGAAGAAAGCACATGCTTTTATCAAAATAAAACTGAGAGGAGCTTACAATCTGATTTGCATGAAAATTGGTCATTCATATTAAACTGCCCTTCATTCTCATCACTGTATGAGAAATTCGACAGTGATCGTCAAACTGGTTATGCCCCACTAATCTTCATGCAAATTATGAATCATATTTCTCATGATTTTTGGGAAAAGTTTTGATTTTTTGATATTTATTTCATAAATATAGCCTGTCTAAGCAAAGAAAATGCACTTCTGAACTTCCAGTGTTGGACTATTTTAGCATTTAAGCTAAAAGATCTCTTACCTTATGACCCTCCTCCAACCTCCATTCTCCACCCAGAAAACTTCAGTGTCCCTTCCCTGGCACCTAGCTAGTCCTAAGTTGCAGAGTTCTAAGGCTAGAACACAAAGTCGTTCCTCAACTGATCAATTTCATACTCAGAAAAAGCTGGACCCATAAGTGCAGGCTTAGCTGTAAGATTGTATTTAATTAGTACAGTGAACATCCATATCAAGGTTTTGGTTTCTTTGTATTGCAGAGGACAAATAATTTTTTATTTGTTATATACAGTAACAAATTTCATTCTTGTTTACAAGAAAGATTCTACTTCAGCTGATTCAGAGTCTTCTGCCAAGTTTAGTTAACTATATGAAGACCTGAGATTTATTGCTCTGTCCTGGTGTAAAACCTGACAGTAAATGTGCTAAATGTTGTTACTCAATAAAAGGTGCTTACTTTAGGAAATGTTAGTTGAATATAAAATTGTATGTGATCTGAAAAAGGACAGTCATTTATTTTTAAAGAAATGCAGCCCACTGGTGAGGATCTAGTCAAAATCATCAGGAAATAACCTTTCCTCCACCCACTCCTACTCCATTGAAATGTGTGCTTTTCAAGCTAAAAATGCCAGAAGCCTTCATTCAGTGTCTCTTCCAGCAGAGGAGTAAGAAAAACTGCCAATTACAACTATTCCTACATGCACTCTTATTCACTGTTCCTGGGAATTACGAAACAGAAGACTACTTGCTGTACATGTACTCTTAACTAAATACACAGAAACAAAAATAAGATACAGCTAAAAAAGTTATATGCTAAAATTGATAGTTCAATTTATTTCACTCAAGTATACCTCCTTCTAACTATTATTGTGTGCATGCATACGCATGTATGCCTTTGTGTGTATATCTGATTTGCATATACATCACTTGGTGTAAATATATATACATATATCTTCCAGAAACCACAATACCAAAAGAAAAAAAAAGGAAGGAAGCCCATACTGAAATAATATCTACACATTAAAAATCACAGCACCTAGTCTTGGCTCGGCTTGGAAGTTTAAAAGGAATAAGTCTGGTTA
>JANHZU010005799.1:38591-49479 GCA_032468055.1 Acrochordus granulatus | reverse complement strand
GGAACGGATTATCTGACTTTCCATTGTTTCCTATGGGAAACTGCGTTTCGCTTTACGAGAATTTCGCACTAAGAGCGCTCTTCCGGAACGGATTAATATCGTCTTGTGAGGCACCACTGTACAATCAAAAGAAGAGGCAATACAGTGCTGGAATCAGACTTTTGAATTAACAGCTAGTCTTGGTTGGTTAAATCTGTTTGTTTCCAGAGAGGTGTCAGTTTCCCATTAGGCTCAGAATGACGTGATGTACAATTCAGTATTATCAGCATTTTGATCAATCTCATCACAGAGTAACATTTGACTTCTCCCAGAAATTTCATGCAGATGCTATGGTTTATTGCTGCAGGTCTGTAGTCAACGTAAGTTACAGTAACTTTTCTACCTCTCACATATAATAACAACATATAAAGGTTATCTTAGTTCTTTCTTTTTTCTCACTTTCTTTGAATTGAATATTCATCAACTGTCACTCTTCCTCTCTTCCTTATTTTAATTTCCTATTAAATCTTCCTTTGGTTAGATACTTATTGATAAGTGCACAGCAAAAAACAAGCCATATCTCCTCCTGAAGTATTATTGCTGTTCAAAATAGTAAAATCATCAGTTCTAGATCCAGAACTGAAAAAGACAATTCGTCTCTACTGGACAATGACTGCCACCCAAGTTACTCATCCTGCCCCATCCACACCTGGCTTATCCAGCCAGTGTTAGAGTTCTTCTCACCCTTTCTTTCTACTTCATGTCTTTTGTTCTGACAATCCCATCAGAGCTATTTCTTTCTAACCTTTGACTTAACTAATTAGGTTTTTTATGTTTGTAATTATCTTGATGGGGTTGTTGTTGTTAATATAAATATATAGGACCACTGGGTGCTTAAAGCAGAAAAATGGCTCAGGAGGAAAGAGAATAAGCAGCAGAGTTCAAAAGTTGGAGTACTTCTTTATCAATTTGAATGTATTGTCTAAATATTTTCTATAAAACATGACATATTGCTTTTTCAGTTGCTGAAGAGGAAGGAATATTAATTAAGGCTGAGATACAGTGGCAAATGGTAAAATCCCATTGACTCATAGAATGATACTGGTCTGAATATGTTATTGCATTTCACATGTTATCTAGCAAAATGGACTTTGTGATCCAAGTCTGAGCTGATAGAATTTGGACCTGTGCAAAACATCCATGATGCACTTATGCACTTAAGTGTTTTACTCTGCAGTCTCTTTTTGGATTTTGTGGCTTCCAAGTTAACAGAGATGTTGTGTAAGTAATATCTAATTCTTTCTCAGTGTGATATTTCTAGGCATGAACAGCAATTCAGATACTACCTTTTAATAAATAAATCAGTCATACTTTAAGACTCAGGATTTGGTTTCTGCAGTCTAGAATGGAAACAATATGAATTTGATCTGCTACTAAAGAATCTGGAAGAATTAATTAAAGCTACAGGGGCCTTTTTCTGCATGTGTGCAGGAAAATTTTGTTCATAAAAAGTTTATAAATATAAATTTAAAATAATGGCCATTAAATATCTCTTCAGGTGCTTTACACAAAGATGGAATAAAACTGTGGCTAATGCCAACTGAGCATTGGAAAAGTTGTTTGTTTTTCTTAAAGAAGTTAGATATATTCTCTTTGAGGCTGTGATAGGTGTTTTTAAGCAAACTTCAATAGCTTCTTCAATTACTGATAAAATAAAGATTCTAAATTTGTGTAAGTTGATAATACAGTCTCAAAATACTTAATGTTATTCGTTTACTTCTATGTTCATAAAATAAATCAGATATTTCCCGACTGACAACTTTTTGAGACTTGAGTTTGGAACTTTTGCCTTGAATCTATGGACCTTGTAAACATGAAATGAAATCCTAATTAAGCAATCACTTTTTAGACTTCTTTTTCATGCCCAAATAATTCTCATTAAAACAGAAGGAAAATAAAATGTTTAAGAAGAATTTAATTGGCTTGAAAACTTGCCAAACAAACCAGTGCCATAAAAAAATGAGACACACACAAACTTTAAATGTCAGGTGCAGAGGCATAATTTTAACATTTTAACAGTTGTAACTTAAGGCTAGTTTTTGGAACAGATGACCCAGACCCTGCCTGGGGCATCAGATTCAGAATGCACAATCAGGAGCTGTATATTTCATGATCTGTTCAGTGGCTAAAATTAAGAAGACAAACAAAACATTTCCACTTGTAAAGCTGAATAATATATAATTACTATTCAAAAGTTGTTATTGAATTTTATTTTTTATCTGATAGAAGGGGAATGTTGTTAAACATTTGAGGAATGATGCTACTAAACAGTGTTTAAAATTAAAAGTAAACTAAAATCAGTCACTTCCACTTTTGTCTATAATTTTCTTTGGAGTTTAACCAAGCATGCCACATAAAAGTTAAGTATAGCTCTATGCTCAGAAACATTATGCACCATCGCTCAAGAGAAAAACAGGTCATATGCTTGCAATAATTCTGGGTCACCTAGCCTGCTTCAGAGTAAACTGTTGGGCAACTGGATACAGAAGTCCCAAAGTATCCCAACCATTTAAGGCAATAGCATGCATTAAAATGTAATAGACTTTTGGACTGATTATCTGTTCAATGAAACAGAGTTCCTACAATAATTCCATATTCCTTGTCCTGAAAGAAGTTACATGTCTTTTTCTATTGGCAAGTCCTCTGTGATTTGTAGCTGTTCGATTTAAAAAAAAATCAAATAAAAAAATTAATAATTGCTTTCTACTCATCTATTTATATTAAGCTAGGGTAGTCATGTTCATTTAGGCTTTGGCGTGGATCCTCATGCCCTCAGATACAAATTAATAGAACATTTTATTGGCAGTATTAATTGCATATTGTACTGATTGCTATGATTTCCATGCAGAATCTTAGGATCTCTGAGTTGAATATAGTGGTCTCTGTTTAGCAACCATTGGCAACCTGGTAGTTAAGTAAAGTAGTATGTGAAACCACTACTGTCTTTCTGAAATTACTTCAGCTTTGCTTTGCTTTATAGACCCACAAAGTTCATAAATGTGAGGTGTAGTCACTTTTTCATCACTGTTGTAACTGTAAATAGTTACCAGATGAAGCAATCACTAAATGAGGATTATGTCTATAAAAAATGTGTCCATGTTGTATGCCTTTGAGTCAGTCTTGAGACCTGGTGAGAGCCTAGACAATTCCCTGCAGTTTCCTTGGCAAGATTTCACAAGTGGTTTGCTGTTGCTTGCTTCCCATTTTTGAGAGAGAATGACTGGCCCAAGGTCACCCAACTGGCTTCATTCATAGCCTCCCACTCACAGACTCCCAGTTTCTAGACTGGTACCTTAATGACTAAACCAAATTGGCTGTCATAGAAGAATTTACTAGAATATTAAAGGAATGAAGCACATACATAATCAATAATTTCAATATGACATATTGTTTCCTTCAGCTGGGAAAAAAGAAGAGTAGTTACAGAGAACATGCAATGATTAAAGTATTGGACTAGCACTGGAAAGATTCAAATGGTAATCCATCCTGAATCATGGAAATTCACTTAATGATTTTGGTTCAGTCATTCTTTCTCAGCTCTCTCTGTATATCTCACAGGTTGTTATTGTGGAATAAAATAAAAGTAAACACTATGTATAAGCCACATCAAACTTCTAAAGAAAAGGCAGGGACTATCTAATAAATCGTAGCAGCAACAATATAGTTACCAAATTAGTTATACGATTGATTAAACTCCAACCAGTTTTCCTGACTGCTTGTGGAATCTGTCTAATTCATATTACTATATCTCTTTCTTCCTCGAGCTATATAGATCAGGTTCAGTTAGGATCTTATCATGACAAACCTGACTGGCATTAATCATATGTGTATAAAATATTTATATCAAATATCATACACACACACATACATCATATATGTATATTTTTTTCTCCAATACCTCATCTCATCAAGAAATAGATAATATTTGAAGATTTTTGCTCTTCTTAAAATGTTGGTGATGATAAGTGGATAGTGGCTAAGTTAGCACTTCAACTTCCAGTTCCTTATTAGGGTAATATTGGAACTCCATCATTCCTTGTTTCTGCAAGCCTTTGAGATCATATTTGGTATTGATATAAATGGTATATGGATTAACTCTCTCTGCACTACGTTGGTATATTCTTGGTTGTCTTCCAATATAGAGTTATTTGTGTTTTAAATTCAGGATCAGCAAATGTGCCAACCACATTGATTTTAGCTTGCATGAGCCTCCAACTATGTTCTCTGCTTCTGTTGGGGATAATTCAAGCCCAGATAATGATTCCTTTTTTGAGCTGAAATAAGTATCATGTGATAGATTTATAGTTCTTTGTGACACCAGCTCAATTTGAGCACAAAACCAATTAGTCTCAGATCTGTGTGCACTAGTATTCTTGGCTTCTTGTGAAGCATGACCTCCAGGTATCTCATTATTTTCTTTGTTACTTGCCAGTCTCATTTTTATAGACTGATATCTTTTGTCCCACTATTTGGCTGCAATATTTGGCCTTTTAGTGTTGATGATATGCAACACTTTTTTATTGTCTTCCTATATTGTTTGTTGTTCAGCAAAAAAAAATTAATACCTCCTTTTGGTAATTTAATTCCATTGGTAACTGCTCCTTTTGTTCTTTCCATTTCAAATATTATCAGCATGTCACCAACCTTTTGTTTTGGTTAAGAATAAGCATCCATCCAATCTAACTCAGTTTGCATCCCAAAATAATATGACATATTTTCCAGACATTTAATTTGAAAGTTCTACTTTCATTGCAATTTTGCAATGGTACTGCCTTGGTTCATAAAAAGTGAGGTGAAATAATCTATTTGGAGTTGAGACAAGAGTATGCTTGCTACTTTTGAATCTTGAAAGGGTAAGAACTTCATTAATTTTAATTTCAGGCTCCTACTGCTTCTCTCTCTCCCACATTCTTTCCATACGAGTTGGCCATACTTTTCTGCAAACCTCAAAACAAACACATTTGCTAGCATGTGCTAGCTTTGTTGATAAAGAGAGTAAAGATACTTTTGCTTGTATAGAAAAGAAAGACCACAGATAGACTACCTTTAGAAGTAGGGTCTTCTTAAGAACCCTGAAGAATAATAGAAAAGAACTGAAATGGTTGGCAAATGAAATGGATTAGACGCATCCAACTTTGAAGATCTATAGTTTTAATAAATAACAGCATGGGCAGTAAACCCGCGGTGAATTAAGTATTATTTGTATTGCCAAAGTGTTGATGGTTTGAGGGCAAGTTTGGGGAACTTTGTCCAGGAGCATTGTTGGGCATGATTCATAGGGATGAATTAAAATTCAGAAAGTATGGAGACAGACATAGAAACAGATTCAGATACTCTATTTGTGAAGCATGATTAGACATAAAAGAATTTGACTCTGGTACAGCAGCTCTCAGTGTACAGTACTTGCAAGACAACAGTATATAAAATAATGATATGAAGAAATAAAAGAAATTATGTATTCAACAGTAAATTGTGCATCCAAAATGACCAGTCAGTAGAAAAAGGAAAAATAGGAAAGTGTAGAATTAGAACAACAATCTATTGATAAATATATATTTAGCTGCAATTATTCTTTCTGCAGTTCTAACTGTTCATTGGAGTTTGTACCTGTCCTTCATGGTTGCTGCGCCAAATCAGAGCAGGAACATGTCTACATAATGCAGAAATCTCTTGAAGATGACAGAAGAAATTATTATCAGAGGTTCTGCAGCCAAAGAAAAGAGATGTCCAGCCTGCTAAGAGAGATAATTACCTTTAATCTATATGAGTTCTTCCTTAACTCGAAAATTAGAAAATAGATGGAGTTAGAAATAGAGTGATAACTTAAAAATATGAAAATATATGTATAGATATTTAGAAGTGCTTTAGACTGAACTCTTGAGCACAGAAAAAGAGAAGCTCTCATTTTGCAAATTTAAAAGGCAAATTTCTTAGTTGTGTTATCAGCTCTTGGGAGAAGGAAGGAATTCACAGTAGAATGCAATGCAATTAGTTTGCTTCCACATGAGGCTAAAAAATTGAAATTGATCATGTTTCTAACTTTAATGTGCTTCTTAATTAAAAAAAGGGGGAGACTGAAGTGTACCTTGCATTGCATTTCTATTAAATCATTAGAATTCACAGGCCCCTCCAATCACCAGCTTTTACCTTTAATCTGTCTTTGTATCATTAACCTTCAACTTTACCACTGTACTGGATCTTACACCCTGTAGTTTTTCACCCTGGTATTACGCATAACAGTTTCTAGAATCTATTTTTGGGTAGAGTTCATCTCATCTTATACTGCTGCTCTCTGTTTCTCAGCCTCACTCCTTGACAGATTATCCAGATCTTCTTGAGATTCTTGTATCTCACATACTACAGTTTTTATTTGTTACTAGTTTGATAATAAAAAAATTGAAGACAAAATAGTTCCTTTTCTTTACTTTTCTTTTTAGAAGTAATGAATTGTGTCAAATTAACTGTTCCTTCTGTCTGTGTTGAATTTTCAGAAGTGCTGTCTTCTCTTTACTAGTCTTTAGTAGGGTATCTAGGGATCAGTAAAAAAAATCAAGATAATAGTCATCTGAATGAAGCTACACTTCTTTCTTAGTGTGATGCCTGTGAAAAAGAGTGGAAATTCATTTATAAGGTTATTGCCATCTTTAAAGATTTGAGTTTAGAATCCTGCAACTTTTGCTCTGTTTGTAACATTCTACTGATAAAACTTTCATGAATTTATTTCCTAGCTTCCAGCATTTTTGTCATGGAACATGTGCTTAAACTTTACTTCCACAAACCATTAGGTGATTTATTCTTGGCTTAGTCTTAATCTCAAATATTTTTGATGGTAGTGGCTTTTACAGGTAGGTGGCTCTCATCACTGCTTTTGCTCAAAATCTGTACAGTAACTTGCTGTTTCTGGCAAACTACAGTTCTTCCCATCTGTCACACCATTCTATATTGGAGTATTTATGGTCTATATTTAATGCTTTGCTGTCTGAAGAATGTTTTAGCTTCTTTACTTACATATTTGTTTCCATTATTAATGCAAATAATATTTATTTATATTAGAACTTGTTGCTAGTTAATACTATTAATTCCTTGAGTTTGTTCAATACTTCACCTTTGTGAGATAAGATGAATCAGAGCATGACCCTGATATTTAACTCCTATTTCTTCTGTTGGATCTCCTTCATAACCTATTAATTACATTTTTTAAAAAAGGGCAACCCTAACTTTTTGGGAAAAACGTATATATATTCTATAATATTTTTGGCTCAATTCCCTGAGAGTTCTTTGTTTATAATGAGTCATGCAAATAACATAAATATTATAAAATTGTGTTTAAATTGAACATGATGGCAAAACCAAATTGCATCTTTAAGCATATCTACATAATATAGTCAGTCAATACAAAGTCTTCTCCCAATGACTTAGTAATAATTTGGGCATCGTTCCTCAGTTACTCTTTGTGTACTAGTTTCTTTGAAATGAAATGGATTGCTGCTGTGCTCATCCACACATTTAATTCTTTGCACAGCCAACAATTAATTGAAACAGAAACCAAACAGGCAAGGATTTTTTTTCCTCTGCATGAAATGCACAACTCCCAGGAAGAAAAAAATCCTCTCAAGCTCTCAGGTCCAATTGTTCTGTGAGCAACTTGCATTCTTTAAGGACTGAAAGTTAGCTACAAAGATTAGTGATTTTCAGGAAACTGAGACTACTGAGATGCTACAAGCAACTCTTTTGCACTGCTTCAGTCAAGAAAGAACACAAAAGCAGAGCAAATACTGAGCCTAAAACTGGGCATGAAAATAGTCCCGTGTCACAGGCCCTACAGATTGGTATTCAGTGGCAAATTGCTTTTGAAGATGGAGGTGCTGTTTACTCTTAATGAATTTGATTAGCCCTACTTCAGCCATGCTGACCATCATAGTATGGCTACTCTCCCTGTACTTCTCATCTTCAAGTATCTGCTTTTTCTATTGCATAATCATTTAAATGTGTCATCTTGTTTTTTACAGGCTGCACTTACGCTCCATTAAAGCAAGCAAACACATAAGTGAGAATTAAATATTTTCTGAAAAAAGTAAAAATAAAATAAATAAAAGAGAATACATGTAGCTCAGGACTGAACGGTGGAGACTTGATGTTCTCAAGCTAATAGAGCACCAAGGACTCCATAAAATAAATAAGCAAAGCTTAAAGGATTGGTGAGCAGTCATGTGGAAGGTAGCAAAGCAGTCCTTGTTTTCACTGGCATTCTCTATTTTCGAGATTAAAATGCTCCCCTGTGAGTTTTCACATTCTTTTGTAAGATACAGCAGTGAGCATACAGCTGGTATAAATACCACATATACAGTACATATACATACTGTTTTGGCAGTATATATTCATCCTCTTCCCAACCCCAAATACAGAAATTTTCAATTTTTTTCCTGTTGAATTAACTTTGCATGAGAACATTGAGATCTATTGTATATTTGATTTGTAATTCTAATTTTCTTTTGTAGTTACAGTAGTTGTTTATTTACCTCGTTGATTGACAGCCATATACTTAAAATTGAACATACATTTTAAAAAGATGGGCTCTTTCTTCTGTGTCAAGACTATGACTTAACCATCTGATCTGCTGCAATATTATAAAGAGAGACAAGACTGACAATTTTCAGTCTATTTTTCATTTGATTTTAGAAGGGAATGACAATTTTCATCCTTCGCCATTTTGCTATCCAATTGTGGTGGTACAATCTCTGAGTACTTCAGGGCCATAAATGGGAGACAAGAGGCTGCACGTCTTTCACCCAGTGTGTGTTGCCCAGTTTGCTTTAGGAGATTCTCAATACTGTGGAGTTCTCGATGCTCTCTGAACTTGGTTGTGCAAATGGTATGTGGGAATGACCTTGGGAGACAAGAAGAGCTGAAAAAAAACCATCATGCAAAAGCCCACATATGGAAAAGGGAGCATGGGAAGCATTTCAGAGGTGCCCTCCCTAATTTTCTGGGGAAAAAAAGCAAAGAAGGGGAGAAATGCTTTCCAACTTGAAAGATTCTGTTACTCCTTGCAACAAGGGGAGTGTTTGTAAGTCATGGCTTGTATTTCTTTTCTGGACTATCTCAATGGTTGACAAGTTGTTGGTTGCAGATGTTTCATTTCCCAACTAGATAACATCACCAGTAGGAATGAGTGCTGTCAGTTTATGTATACAATAGTAGCTTGCCCTGCCAGTTTTGGTGGGGAAGTGATTTTCTCCTTGGTGGTTTCTTGATTAAAGTATTGATTTCTGCCTGATTGTCTGGTGTTAATCCCTCTGATGGTTAATTTCTGGAGCAGAGATATTCTCGTCTTTTTGTTTCCTTCTTAGGTTTTTCTACTGCCTCTTTTGAATATATAAAAGTGATTTATATGTATAGATGGCTGATTTGTCTAAATGTCAGGCTTCCAGGTATTCCATAGCATTTAGGGATTTGGCTTGATCTAAAATACTAATAATTTCCTAGTTGAAATTATGATTAAATCTATGTGTTGCAAAACTGAGTTTTTAAACTCAGTCTCTTCATAAATCACATGGGTAATGAAATGTCTGCAAGCAAAAACCAAGCTCAGAGACCACCAAGAATTCCATAATTCAACACTAAATTACAGATATTCTCTTCTATTGGACTCTAAGCATTATGTAAACTAGGAAGGGAAACAGCACAGTGCTGGTCTTGCATGGCATTATAAACACTGACCAATATCTCCTGCAACCAGATTCCTAACAGCAGAAAAAACGGTAATAGAGGAGAGAAAAATAGCTTCTTCCCAGTGGAAAGCATCAAGTTATCTTTTGGTTTGGGTCACATGGCATTTGTCTGGAGAATAATTTTTGCTTTGTTACCACTTGCAGGCCTTCCAAATCTGTTTGTGGAACATTCAATGAATTCTGGGGTGGAGCAGGAGAGGAAGACAGGCCAGTCTCATTTTATCAGCTGAAGTCTCCTATATATGTTGGCTGTAACACAGTAATAGCAGTTTATAATACATATCTAGAGGAAATGCTATTTCCTAAAGCTACACTTTATTTTGAGAAAATGTTTAATTCTATTTCAATAGTCTTGGCAACACAGTATTTTCTTTGCAAAGCAAAATAAGCCTCTCAAAAAGCTTTAAATAACTACCACACTTTAAAAATACTTTTGTTTTATGTTAGAGGTTTTTTTATTGGTTTGTTTTTGTTTTTTAACATCTCGTTTCCATCTCTCCCTGTTCTTATTCTGCAATCCTGGAACTGGTTGAAATCTGCTCAAGGGGGATAAAACTGCAAAGGAAAATGAAAACAACATACAGACATTTTAATATTTCACCAAACAGAACCAGAATATTTTTTCTGAGGAAGTGAACAGTTGACTGCTACATTCAATTCTTAGCATGGTTAATCAATCAAATGTGAGGATTTAATAATGGCCAGAATGGAGTTATATCTCCAACCCTAAAGGAAATTAAAGAGAAAGAAAGAAAGAATGAATGTACCAGTCAAGACTAAAAATATAAATTTATTACTCTGGTGAACACTTCCATCTAAAAGCTGTAATATCCAAGATGTTCGAAAATGAAATGGAAGTGTTATTTATCCAACATTTATAAACATAAAAATTATATAACAAATTGATAAATACACAGCTAGTTGTTGTTGTTCAGTCGCACAGTCAAGTCTGATTCTTCGCAATCCCATGGACTCCATTACACCAGGCACCCCTGTCTTGCACTGCCTCCCGGAGTCTTCCCAAGCTCACGCCCATCACATCGACTATGCTATCTATCCATCTCATCCTCTGCCGTCCCCTTCTCCTCTTCCCTTCAATCCTTCCCAGCATCACAGTC
>JANHZU010005798.1:69768-88987 GCA_032468055.1 Acrochordus granulatus | reverse complement strand
TGTGGGAGAGACGGGATTCAAAATTATTTGGACGTACATAAAGCAGATTTGCCTTAAGAGCGAGTGGCTCTCTAAGCTTCCTTATTTCGGCTTAAGAAGTCCTTCCAGCCTACGTAAATCCAGTCAGTGGAATGGAATCCACTTACTCAACCCTCTCAAAGTTAATTTGGTGGCTCTGAACACCCAGCCTAATTAAGCCAGTCCATTATTTCTCCCACCCCTCCGTTTCCCTGCATTTTTCTGACGCTGAACCTAGTGAAGTTGTTCTGATGCACTCAAAAGCTTGCACAGTTTGTATATGACATAAACTCTCACCTGAAGAAAGATACCTCGTCGGTTATTTTTTTGGAAGGATTTTGGGTTTTCTTTTTATCCTTTTTCTTTTTATTCCAGATTGATATGGACTCTGGAGGATAAATAAATAAATAAATCAGATCCGCGAAATCTTGCACTGAATGGAGAAAATTAGCAGACGAGAGGGACTTTTTCTTTAACAGTGCTGGATTGCTGAGTCACCCAAAGGGATTCAAAAACAGTAGGCACAACCTGTCTTGAATTTATGACATTGGCTGGCATCAGATGGTTTGCTGGCCACTAAGCCTAGCTGGCTTTGAAAGGAGTGAAGCAAACTCAAAGAAATAGGAGAAGGGGAAGGAAAGAACTGAGGATAATCAACAGGGGAAAGCTGCTTTTGAGTTTTCTTGGAAACAGTTGTTCTTGGCCATTGTTATAAACAGGATGTGCGACTCATGGGCATTTGGCATGATTCAAGAGGATCCTTCCTTCCTTCCTTCCTTCCTTCCTTCCTTCTTTCCCTCCCTCCCTCGTCGAATACTGCATTCCCTTGCATGTCATCTTTCAAATGCTATGAAAAAAAATTCAGACAGTATTTATCTGAATTCAAGAGTGCCGACGCAGGAGTACTGGTGCAAGAATACCAATGCAGTCCTGTGGTTATATAGTTTCACCAGCATATCCATGAACTATAGGAATTTTTAGTAAGCTGCATTCTCTCAACTGGGTTGTAGTGAGAAAAAAAAATACTGAGATAAACCTCAGCCAGCAACCAAAATGTATTAAGGTAAGAGCAGGATATAAACAGGATTAGTAAACTGTGTAAAATTCCATTGATTTAGGGATACAATCTGATATTGATTGTTATAAATCTCAAACCATTGTTGTCTATTATAAACCTCTCTGTAATGTTAGAATATCCAGGGAATATCCAGAAAAGGTTAGACCGTGAAATATAAACTCATTTTTAAGGAGGAACAACTGTTTCAAAGGCATTAAAAGTTGATGCTGGGTTTTCCAACATTTACTTCACATTTTTACTGTTGGATTTCACCAGGATTGTGGGTGCTAATAATCCTTAAAAATGACAGTGATGCAAGAGAATAATAAATATTGTTAAGATTCCACAGTCTATCCGTGTTTTTCAAACCTGGCAACTTGAAGATGTGTGGATTTCAATTCCCAGAATCCGCTAGGAATTATGCTAGCTGGGGGATTCTTAGAACTGAATTCCATACATCTTAAAGTTGCTAAGGTTGAGAAACACTGGGCTCCTGGACACTTCACTCGCTCCTGATGCAGCAGGATTATCCACCCTGGGAAGAAGATGTCTTCTGAATCTCATCCATAATGCAGGCAAACTTTGGGTCAATTTTAGGCGGGAGGGCCAGAAACCCTTCAAGTTTCTTAAAATGTGAAGTTGCTGGTGTGTTTGTTGATTCTCTTGACGGCAGTATTTTTTTTTCTTTTTTCCCCAAAATGCCCCAAGGTTTTGCCACATCCAGAGTGGGGGAATGAGGAAGAGAAAGAGAGGGAAAGAGAGGCGTCCTGGCGTAGAAATATCACAAGCATTTAAGGGCGTCTTTCCTGAAACGGCCGAAGTGGCTCCCCCTAATTCACGCTGCCCAACCGGTGCCTTTCAAGCCAGCCTTTCTCAAAGCGCCTTTCTTCCCCACTAATTCCTTCTGCTTTGCGTCTCTTTCTGTGTCTTGATCCTCGGGCTCATTTTTCTTCCACCTCCTTTCCCGCTTAGCTTCCTCGCCCTGGCCAGGAATGTGGGTCAGGCCTGCCTATGGAAGAATTGCGGTTGCTGCCTTCCATGCGCCAGGGGTCAACTGAGGACGAGCCTTGGCAGACATTGCACTTAAAGGCGCAGCAGCCGCAGTGGCGCCCCCGCCTCCCTGCTCCCCCCCACCCCGGCTTGGCTCTTCTTCTCCCTTCTCCGCTTCACATAGTCTCGTCTCGCAAGGCCTGGCCAACAGGATCTGTTCTCCGTCACGACTGCCCTGACGTGGCACTCGGTCGACTTCCCTGCAGTGGGGCCTCTGACTTGCTTTTACAGGCCTCGGCCACACACCAGAGTATGCGCCTGCGCACATCGCCGTACGGACACAGAGCTGTGCAGAGGAAACCGCTAGGTTAAACCAGCATGTGATTTTCTCACTGGCTTCCACTCCCCGGCCTGACTAAATAGCAGAGCTTCTTAAGAGAGAAATAAAAGTTTCCTGTTCATCCAAGAAGCAAACGAGCTGGGAGGAAAGATATTGGCATAGGCAGTGGCTGTGTCTCTTCTGTCCAGCACAATCCCAATTTGGGTTGTTTATCTTTGTTCTGGCAAACAGTTTTCTGGAGTCATGTGTCTCTGGCTGGTCTTGTTGCACAGATTTGCTGTGCTTTTACAATCAAGCACAGGCATGGGAAAGGATTTGTTCTTTTCTTCTGTTTGCTCATCCCTTTTTTTTTCCTCTTCAGAATAGCAGGTCGAAGTAAGCAAGCTGGAGAAAAAGACTTGAGTGCTCAGGTGCTAACCTAGGAATCTGACAATTGCATTTCAGTTTCTTTGCATTTCGGTATAGATGCTGTTAATTATGGTTGCACAGCTTACTGGAAATGCGAAGGGGGAAGACAAAGTTCTCCTAATAAGAGAATTTCAGCGTATATGGAATCAGCTCATTTAAATGTTCATCCGTTTCTAAAAACTTGAACAAATAAGGCTGATATGAGTCATTAATTTTGCCCTTCTCTCGCAAAGCTTACGATAGTTTGTTTTCATTTTGTCTTGTCAACCATCTTGTGAGGTAGGATAGATCTTGGAATAGAACAAGATAATCCAGTGAACCTTACTGGCTATTCAGGAATCTGGCCATGTGTGTCTGTCCAGCCTTCCTTTCATATGTCACAGTCATTGAGTTTCTGCATGGACAGTTGATAACTGTGGCATTTGCTTGTTTGTTTCTATGGCTGCCCATTTCACTCTAGCTGATCTGAGCAGCTAACGATTCATAAAACACGAAAAGCACAGCATAAATAATAAAATGCAACTGAGACTCCTAATAAACCATATCTCAGCACAATATATATAAAGCTCCGCTATTAGGGATCAGGGCCATTTAAATTGTTGAATTCTTCCATAGGGCAGATGTTGCAAGAGAGAAGTTAGATGTTTCACAGAAGGACCCAGAGTAGAGCCACCCTGCCAGGTCCGATGAGATGTGCAGAGGTAATCCAGGACAGGCCATCTGCCAATAACCAGGCCCTGAACCATACAGGTTTTTGTAGGTGACAACCGGCATCTTGAATTGCATCTGGAAATCTACCAGGAGCCAGTGCAGCTCAAAAAGCAGAAATGTTGCATGAGTTTACTGTGGTGCATGCGAAGCTACATACACCACCATGTTCTATCTAGACACACCACCATGTTCTGGGCCAGGTGCTTGATGAGTTGGTAAAGTATATTGGTTAGTAGGCACCTTTGTTTTTAAATTTGTAGGTGACAAACTATTGCAAAGAAAATGCTTATTTCAGGTGGAAAGGACTTACTGTATAGTAGAGATCAATATAATACCATATCTGGAGAGGCTTTGGGCCAACAAGTCCTTGTCAGGAGAATTTTATTAGTTGTTTATTCCCTGTATAAGTACAGAATACTTAGGATTTTTTTTCCTCCAAACTTCTACTCCAAAATTAATTATAGCATGTAAGAGACAGTAGTAGCCATCCACAAAACTTTTCAGTTCATCTCTTTGGATTGGTCAATAAATGTTCTAAGTGTATCTGTTGGTTAGAAGATAACAAGCCCACCATACCAACATATGCAAAGATACAACAGAGAGTCTCTTTTGAGGTTTTAGTTGTTTTGTGGCTATATGTTATCCATGATTGGACATGGCATGCCTTTCTCACTGGGAAGCATGAGTGGAAGCATGCTGTTGCCTTTATTATTTATTTATATTATTTTGACCTTGCTTTTCTACTAAAAGCATTTAAGAACAGCCCTGATCTTCCTGGTTGGTGACTATAGAAAACCTTCTGTTGGTTGAAATAGATTACAGGTAGTCCTCAAATTACAATCACAAATGAGACCAGAATTAACTTCCTATGACGAAGAAAGGTGGCTGTTAAATGAATTATGCCCGGTTTTTGATAATTTTTGCCACAGTTATTAAGTGCATCACCGCAAATGTTAAGTGAATCATGCAGATGTTAAACAGATCTGGTTTCTCCCCATTGACTTTGCTTGTCAGAAGTCAGCTGGGAAGGTTGCAAATACTGACCACATGACCCCAGGATGCTGCAACCATCCAACATGCTTGTTGCCAGGTGCCTGAATTTTCATCACATGAATTTGACAATGCTGCAACAGTCATAAGTGTGAGAACTGGCTGTAAGTCACTTTTTCAATGTCATTGTAACTTTGAATGGTCATTAAATGAATGTTGTAAGTCAAGGACTACCTATACTGCCTTAAGATGCTTGAAGAATGATTGACTACAATGCATATAGGGTCTAGAAGCACATCCTTCTCTGTGCGTTCAAAGCAGAGGTAATATCAAAATTATAGAGGAATATTTCTCAATTTTGGCAACTTTAGGAGACTTCAGCTCCCCATATTCCCCAGCTGGTAAGCTGGCTGGGGAATTCTGAGAATTGAAGTCCATACATCTTAAAGTTTACAAGGTTGGAAAAATTTTCATAGAGGGATGTACCAGTTAACCTCCTGGATTGGACAGAAGGGGACCCATTGGGATCACAAGGACCTTAAAGTATCCGGCTCAGTGCTGTGAACATCTGAGTAGCTTAGCACTGGCTCTGCAGAAACTGGATGCTTTTGGGCCCACAACAAAGGGTGGGGAAGAATTTGGCAATTTTGAGTGTACAGCCCTTTTCTTGACTCCCCCTCCCTGACAAGCTAGGCAGACCAACTCCAGCAAGTTCAGCCAGGATTTGTGACAGGAACAAATAGTTTCATCAGGGTTATTATATAACCCAGGATTACACAAATTAAACTATTCTGTGTTTTAGGTAAAGCATCATATTATACTTTGTAAACATGCCGAGGCCAAGAACTGTTGAGAAAGGGGACCTAATGCTGGGACATTGAATTTTGCCATTCTCCCCTTCCAGAAGGCACATCTCTGCTAAATAACTGTTTCACTTTTGGGAGGAAGCATTAAAATAATAAAAAAGAGATGTTCCCCTTTGTGCCATTTGAAATGATGTTCTCTAAAATTCTACTATCCAAGTATTCTACCTTGTTTGGTACCATCTGTTGTGTCCAGTGTTGTGCCAAAATTTGTGTTATATTTTTCTTCTGCAGAGGAGATTCTGTTTTTCAGCCTGATTTTCAAAAGGCTGGAAAATTAGGCTCAAATTTCGATTGGGGTGTTTTTGAGCTTGTTTTATTGTTGCAAACGGCCAAAAATACTATCACCAGAGTAGTGTTTCTCAACCATATTATCCTTAAGATGTGTGGACCAACTCTCAGAAATCCCTAGCCAGCATGACTGCCAAGATTGGAAAACAATTTCATTAGAGATACTGGGTTTTTTTTTTGAGATATATCTTTCTACCTTTAAGAAGGCAAACCTAGACAGCATATTAACAAGCAGAGACATCACCTTGCCAACAAGTATAGTCAAAGCTATGGTTTTTCCAGTGGTAATGTATGGCTGTGAGAGTTGGACCATAAAGAAGGCTGAGTGCTGAAGAATTGATGCCTTCAAATTGTGGTGCTGGAGAAGACACTTGAGGGTCCCTTGGACTGCAAGGAAATTGACCCTGACTGTTCATTGGAAGGACAGATACTGAAGCTGAAGCTCAAATACTTTGGCCACCTAATGCAAAGAGAGAATTTTTTGGAAAACACCGTGATGCTGGGATGGACTGAAGGCAAAAAGAGAAGGGACAGCAGAGGATGAGATGGCTAGATTGCATCTTAGACACAATGAACATGAATCTGAGCAAACTTTGAGAGATGGTGGAGGATGGAGGTCTGGTGTGCTACAGTCCATGTTGCAAAGAGGTCGCAAAGGTGTCGTGAAGAGTCAGACACGACTTAGTGACTGAACAACAACAACTTTTTAGAAGCATCTATGGTTGCCAACATTTTATAGTCTGGAAAAGGCCCATAGGAAGAATGGTGCAATAAATGACAGGGTATTTGCACATAACAAACCTGTTGACATCTTTTGACTAAATAAAGACAAGAATTCCATACCCCATCCATGAAAAATTCATCAAAATCTTTTTCCCTTTGAAAAAAAGTTTGAAAACTTTTGTCAGGGTTTTCAGAACATTAAATGAGAACTGACCATTTGAAAGAACAAGGTTTATTTACTGCACAACCCAACCATCTTAAGGTTGTGAATAAAATCAGCTTATTCTTTGCCAACAGACAAGGGCAAACTGCTTCTAAAATGGGGCTGGAAAATGTTCCTCACTTCCAGCATGATAAATGAAAATTCTCCTTGTCTCAAGAGAGGATGATTCAGGGAGCGCCTAGTTAAAACACTAGCGCACCTGTTTTTCTTAAAACTTTACCTCTCTCTATTGGATATCTACAACTTCAGATTCAATTTATGGGATGGAGCAGTGTTAGAAAATGTAAATGCCAGGAACAGGATTTGCAAAAAGGCAATAAATAGACTATTCTGTGGAAAAAGACATATTGTGGGGCAGATGTCATGCAACTCATTTATTTTAGTTAGTCAACTTTATTGAAGTCATTCAGCAGCTCAGCATTTATTTTAGTATATTCTTAATTGCAATGAAACAAATATAAAGATAGATTATTTTTATCTGTAGTTTTCTTGTGTGTAGAATTACAAGTAATCCTCGACTTATGACTATAATTGAACTCATAATTTCAATTATAAGTTGTGACAATTGTAAAGCCGGTCACTACCTAATGGTGCCTGATTTTGTGAGCTTTTTTGCAGTGGTCGTTAAGCGAACGTGGCGGTTGCGAAGCAAATGCTATGGTCATTTAAGCAAGTCCATTGTTTGCAATGGGATGGATTTTGCCAGAAATTGAAAGTAAACCAGTTTCCAGCAAAACATTTTAAACTGTAGTCACATGACTGTGGGCCACTGCAAACGGCTGTAAATGCGGGCTGATTGCCAAGCACCCAAAATGCACTCACTTGACTGTGAGGGGGTCTGTATGGATGTCAGAACTTTGAATCTATGTTGTTAAGTCTTATTTTTGGGCTCTCTCATAATTTTGAACAATCCCTAAGTGACCAATTGGAAGCTGAAGTCTATCTGCACAGTACTTCATTTCTCAAACATCTTTTTAAATAGCATGTTTGGGATGGTCATTGGAAAGGGGGGGTCATAAGACCTCATGACATCAGACTACAAATGATGCAGATAACACCAGCAGCCGCATTCCTTGTGACTCGCAAAGATCAAGTGTAATCGCTAGCATCAAAAATGCATGCCCACTTCTGCAGTATGTTCCCTTTGCATATGTTGCAGCAGCCGTTCCCTTTGAATTACTACATGCACATAGGAGAGAGGACACTGCTTCATAAGAGAAGGGTTTTTGTGTGTGCATTGCTCAGATTCCTGGCACCATCCGTTAAAAGGATCCCAGCTGATGGGAAGAAACTTCAGTGACTGGTATCAATTCAGTCCTGATCATAAACTTCTTCCTGCTACAACTGGCATTCATTCCCCAGGCCAAGGTCAAGAAATCAGAGAATATTAAGAAATGCCTCTCTCCTCCATGGGCTTCTCCCAAATGCGGTGACGGTAACCAGTATCTGCTTTACCATAATTGCTTGGGGAAAAGGCCAAAAACGAAAACATGTCCCTGGTAGGGGAACTCTCTTTTCCCCAGTGGCAAAAGCCCATCTCTTTGTCTTTGCAAAAAGCCACAATGATAACCTGGCAGTTTTCCTTTCCTGGTTTGCAGGCTTAGATAAAGAGCTTGTCATTTTGGATTCCAATCAGTAAGTCAGATGTTAACAGCAAAGCAGGTTGCAGGATGCCCCGCTTTCCAAAGAGAACTTAGAGGTCTGTCATCAGAAACATTTTTAATAAAAAAATCATTACACAACAGTGAGATAGAAGTACAGGTCACCTAACAAGTTTGAAAAATACTTAATTGCATCTCCTATTCATATACAGTAATTTAAATCTTGCTATGTACATTTAAATAGGAAACAAATGCTTGTCTGTTATCCAGTTGCTCCGAAGAGTAGTCATTCATCAGCATCAAAATATTGGAAGTAAGGAACAAGTTTTGTTCTTAGTCAAATGTTGGATAAAATCTGAGTTGTACACTGCTGTAACCTCAAAGGTCTCAGAGACTTACAAAGCTAAAATGTAGTGTCTCAAGACTGCAAACCTTTCTTCCAATTATAGCTATAGTCCATCAAAATGTATGGGACTGAGTATCTGGAGTCCAACATTTCAAGAAACATATTTCTGCAGAGTGTAGTATTGTGTAGTGGTTAGAACTGATTGAGGAATTCTGGGAGTTGTAGTCCACATGCCTTAAAGGTGATAGTGTTTGATAAACACTGAGGTTACACTGATCAACCTTAGTCCTGGGTTTAGATGACTAATAGGTGAACTTTGACCAAGTGGGTTGTATATCTGAGCTTTCTGTGTTTTTCTTTCCGTAATTACCTGGCAGTACTGTTGTGATCTTAAAAGTGGAGGAAGAAATGTAGAATGTAAATCTAATGAAAAATACTTTCTTGGCTGCCAACTTTAAGCGCCTGGTTTCTTTTAATTTGCTTCCAGGCCCAGCAGGGTTTACCAAGTCCTGGCATTTTGAGATATCGTGCCAATCAGAAAACTGTGCCACATGAAGCTCTTTTTTTCCCATTCCAAGTGGGGCAATCCCATTTCAACAAGCCAGAGAGGAAGGAGGTGGAGATAAGCTTTGAAATGGCAGGCAGGTCTGTGCTGGTTACAAGCTGCGCTGTATATCTCTCTCTGCTGCTAAGCGCCTGGTGATGCCAACTGATGGATCAGGTCACAAAAAGCAGGCCCGGGCAAGCTGCTGCGGCCCCACCCTCCATTCCCCTCCCTCCCACTATTTATGTTCTTATTGAAGAAACAAGCTACTATATTGATTTTGTTGGCTGGGTCATTTATATCCATTATATTATTTTGTCCATCCCTCCCCACAACTTTTAAGGTGATTTATTTTAACCTCTTTCCTGCTGCTGGGCTGGGTACCTCCAGGGGTACAAATGCCAGTTCCCTTACGAAAGAATAATTTGGCTCTTTGCACTTTTCATTGAAATCTTTAGTAGGAATCCACAAAAGAGCATTTTTCTCTTGCAATGCCTAGGACATGAAATTCCTTGGCTTGGAAAGACCTGTTCGAACCCTGCGTTCCAGTAAAATGCAATATTTGTGTCCTTTTCCCGTAAATTGAGCAAAACAAAGAGATGTTCCAGAAATATTATATTTGGTCCATCTATGTAGTCCAAATGAATATTCCTGATTGTCCAGGGGATAGCTTTGCAGATCTATTAAGACTACAATTTTCATCAACTCTAAGGTGTGACGTTGGGAAATGTTATTGCAGAGTCTTTCCATGGAAAACGGACAGTGAAATTATTATAATCTATTGCTATTAAGGTAAATCATAAAATCCAGTCAAGTTTGATAAAATTGTGGTTCCTGCTTCTGAAATCTCATTACTTTTTCTGTGATTTTACTTCTAATGCAGAAATTGAAGAGACTTTACTAAACCACACCTCATTATAATTTATAATCTAGTGTACTCCTTATAGATGATAAATTTTCACATGTATAGTGCCTGACTCTTTATTTACATGGTAGTAGGCTTCTTTTTTGTGTTTTCTCTGTTTTTTATATGTATCTGAGAACTATGTTCGTGCAGCTGTCTGATATTGTAAATGGAAAAATAAATAAACTACTCCTGTTTTAAAAAAAGCAGTGAAATTGTTAGATGACTAGATGTGAAAACCCTTTAACCAATTAAAAAAAGCCTTGAGTGTTTGAGTAACAGCTTTTTTAGATTTAAAATAATTAAGTATTTACAAAAACTGCTGAGAACAAACATTGCAGAACACACATTGTCCATCTGGAAGTAATATTTTTTCTAAGACTAGAAGTAATATTTTTTCTAAGCCTTCACCTATTGTGAAGTCAACTTCTATCATTTAAAAAAAAACATTTTTTCTTCAAAGTTATGGAGATGGAGGTTGCAGTTCTGTACCAGTATAGTGCAACACCTTCACACTCAGTGGGATTTACCTCTAAGTGATCATATTAAGGTTTGCTGCATTAATGATGTAATTAATCAGTGGACTTAAAATTAATTTGATTCATCAACTAAATATGGGAAATTGTCCCAGAGGAGTTTGCAGTTAAGTTCTTTAGGCTTGGCCAAGACTATTCCTGGAACAGAGTTCTCATTAGGGTTTGTTTGGGAGAAAGAATAAAAGATATTGTGCTGGTAGTGGTTATAATAATGCATAATAAGTCCACCTATCTGTGTGATTGCTAAGAGTTGACAATAACTTGATGGCATATAACCAGAATCCACAAGGGAAAATATGTGTGCTTCTAAGCAAAAACCAAACTGTAGTCTAAACGAGTTTTGGGAGTAAACTCTGGAGGGGCAAAAATGACTTATTGCTATCCCCCCACCCCCAGCAAATCCCTCAGAATAACTCTGTTTGATGAGGGTGTATTATTTCAAGGAAACTTCCAATCAGCTGGGTTGCAGAGAGGTGGCTAAGATCAGAAGATGCTATATTTGGATGGAGCCTTAAGACCAAGTTGGGCAGGGGATCTTGCAAAAAACTATGCCAAGATTTGGGAATTTTTTTTCCTGGGTTTTGGAACATTTTGAGACCTCCTTTTTTATTTAAGCTATTTTAAACCTCTTATAGGGATTGCAACCTATTTTCCCTATGTTTCCCACTGCTGATCTTGCACAATTATGATCGGAGGAGACTCCAGGGAGATGGGACTGGCAGGCTGCAGATTGCCCATATCTCCAAAAAAAGAGGCAATTGCCAAGATGAACACCTGCTCTTTGTGCACCTTTTCCTACTGCCACTGAAGGGTGGCATATGGCCTCCTTCAACTTTATTCTAGCCAAGTAGGGGTGGTGAGTTTTGGAAGGGAGAAGGCACCACGGCAACGCTGAGGAAATTTAGCGAGAGTCAATTGTGGAAATAAAAAGTGTGGAAATTTTGCTCATGTGCTCTTTTTTTAATTCTGTGTATAGTGCCGCTAGCATACAGAGCAATGTACAAATGACAGTAGGGAGTGATGTCCATGCCTCAAATCCCTTATAGTTCAAAATTTATGGCTATCAGGCTGCAGTTTAAAGAGAGTATCAGCACCATAAAACCAACCAGCCAAATATCTGTCAACCTAAGCACAATAAAAGAATATATTTGTTTGTCTCAAACAGCTGCATGAACCCATTACCTTCCACCTACATATAGGTAGCCCTCAACTTAAAAACACAAATGGGACCAGAATTTCTGTTGCTAAGCAAGGTGATTGTTAAATGAGTCATGCCTGATTTTACAACCTTTTTTGATATGGTTGTGAGTCATTGCAGTTGTTAAATGAATCATATGGTAGTTAAGTGAATCCAGTTTCTCCTATTGACTTTGCTTGTTAGAAGCCAACTAGGAAGGTCCCAAATGGAGATCACATGACCCCAGGATGATGCACTTGTTGTAAATAGATGCCAAGTGCCTGAATTTTGATCATGTGACTGTGGGGATGCTGCAACGGTTCTAAGTGCAGGGACCAGTTGTAAGTGACTTTTTCAGTTCTATTATAACTTGAACAGTTGCTAAACAAATAGTTTTAAGCTATTTGTAATCTAGCTGGGGAATTCCATGAGTTGAAGTCCCTATATCTTACAGTTGCCACAGCTGAGAAATACTAGTCCAGGGTGATTTTCTTTTTTTACAAAGTACATTTAGAAATTTTGGGTAGTTAAGAGTGACTCTGTAAATATGGAAACATAATGATAACCTTGACTGTTATTATGGTAGGAGCAGAATTGACTTTTACCTTTTTGAATTTATGTATTTGCTGTATTAATATAATTCCCCGTTTTCTCATTCTGCATATGTATGTGGTCTTGCTTTATTTTGTCCTTAAAACAACTTGGCCAATGTCAACTGGACTGGGGGGCGGGTGCAAATTAAAATTAGCCTATCCAAAGTAAACTTAACTATTGTATGAAACTGTCTTGTATTAACAAATCAGAGTTTAAATTAGCACCTGGTTTAGGGTTTAGATGATAAACTTAACAATCGACATAATTTCTGAAAGTATGTACACAAAGAATCTGGCAGTTTAGCAGACAGAACAAGGGCTACTATCTCTGTAATACTGCAGACAATGAAGGATTAAGAGAATCATAATGAATAAATTGAACATCTGTGTTGTCCAATGCTTCTTGCTGTATCAATCTAATGAGGACAGGATGATTATTTCAAACAGCAGGGACACCATAGCAAGATGGCGGTGGTAGATAAGATCTGTCTTTTTTTTTAACTGGTGGAATATTTATAGAGACTGGCTACTTTTGGAGTTATATGGCTGTGAGATTATGATTAATCTCAACCATACATATATTACAGTGTGTATGCTTTTGTATATGTGCATATGCTCTAACTGGAGCAAGAAAACTGAAATTTGGCATGGGCATTGTTTAAAACAAGCTGCTTATTAGACATACTCAAAAATGAACATATATTAATGTGATTTTTCTTTGAAGTGGGAGATGTGAAGCCCATTTTAGTTTAAGAGAACTTTTCACAAGTTAGAAAAATGGAGTTTGGTGCATACTGACACATGCCAGGTAACTTAGTTAGATTAATTCTTACATCAGAAACAAAACTCTGAATGTCAGTCATTAGAAGCACTGATATGCAGATATACTGAAAATAATATTTTAACGAAACTAGATCTTTCTCTCACTTAATCTTGGCTTTTACAATATATGATAAAGGATATTTATTAGGAACTTACCAGCACCCTACACTTTATTCCCCAGAATCTATCTGGCAATCATATTTTACAAAGGTAGCATTCATCCCAGGTACTATGCCGAAAATTACTTTTACTGGCCTTCTGGGCTGTCTTGCTCCTGTGAAAACTGATGGGGGGGGGAAGACAGAATGATTCTACTTTCTTCTGTCTCCTTTTATTCATTTCCAATTTTGAACCCAAAGTTCTTTTGCACTGTGTTCTTAAATGTTCTTTTTCACAGGCATGTTCAGATTATGTTCATTTTAGTATTTGAGAAGGAGGTAATAATAGTAATAATTTATTAAATTTATATGCTGCCCAACTCTCAATGACTCTGGATAGCTCAGACGAATTACAGTAAAATCAATAAAACAGAAAAGATGAAGATAAAAGGTTTAGTTAATGCTTCATGCTGTTACATGCAGCTATGTTATAGAGCATGGAGTAGAAGTGGTGCAAGGAATGGATGGTAGACGTGTGTGTGTGTGCACATTGCTCTTTCACACTGTCCTGAAGCACATGCTAATAATATATATGTCAGCATTGAGCGGTCATGCCTAATGCACATGATCTTGTTGGCTCTTACCCACGTGTGGGCACCGGAAGTGGGTAAATGTGTGATCCTCTCAACTCTTGAGCCCGCAGGACATTTCAAGTCCTCTAATCAAAACCCTGATCCTTAAATTGAAGATCCTCAATTTGTGGCTTAATAGCATTTATTTGCATCAGCCGCAAGACATCATCTAAACAATGAGCTGATTTCCATTGTAAACTATTTCCAAAAAATCGGGTGGGTGAGAAAGTTATTTAAAAAAGAAAAAACTTATGAAAATAATACTAGGAGAAAGGAGAGGAAATTACTTTGTGAGCAAAAATATGTCTGTTGTGTGCACCGAGCTACAACGGGGAACTTCTCCCAGCCTTTTTTCTCTCTTTTCTAATCCATTCCTGCTGGCCTTTCAGTTTCTCTTTGAGCTCAAATAACTCACTCCTGTTTCACAGACACTTCTAGAATGTGGACTTTCTTCGTTTGCCAAGGATTGTGACTCCGTGCTAAGTTTAAAAATAAAAAGATAAGGAGGGGAGATGCACCATTCCTGCCCTGGCACCCTTTTCCTCTCTTTGGCTGCGATGTCGCTTTGTTTCAGGACAGCTGGAGAAATTCACAGCACTTTTTCAAAAAGATGGTTGCCAAGTGGGGAAGGAGGGAAAATAAACTTTTTGGAGCAAGAGAGACAGCACATGTTATTGTGCTTTTCTGGCTTCAAAATGGCCGCCGGGGAATGGAAGTGTGCACGGAGAGGGGAAATTGGAGAAAAGAAGCAGGCGGGGAAGGTTGAGGGCCTGGAGAGAATTTATTTAAAAAACAAAACCAGCTTGCAAGAGCCAAAATTCCACTTAAGTAAACAGCCTGTGAACTGCATGTTCTTTTCTTTTCTGGTGCATTCTGTTGCAAACTTTGTGTTTTTCTTCCTGTCTCCCTTCCTTCCTTCCTTCCTTCCTGCCTTCTTTCCTTCCTGCCTGCCTTCCTTCCTTCCTTCCTTCTCCTGTTTCTGTTTAAAAACTATTATTGATTTCCAACTTACAGTGGCCATAAAAAGATTGGATTGCAAAATTGGGTGGGGGGTGAGGGAGAAAAAGAGAATGTTATGCATGCTTTTGGTTCCTCAAAGTGGACGCCTTCTTTATTTGTTTGCTTATTTATGTCGGGATCAGTGGGAAACCAAGTTTTTGGAGAAAGTAGTTATGCCAAACTGGGGGGAAATGATATGCGGGGGGAGGAGGATGGTTTTTTTTTTCCCCCAGCCTTGATATAACAAGCAAGTAATTATTTTAACTCTCCCGCATGTGCATTGGCGAGAGCAGTATAAGTCTGAGGCCACATTTGCAGAGAGTTTTTGTTTTTCCTGCAAGTCTCGAGGCTCCATTTGGCTGCTTTTCGCGCTGGGAATCTTAACTCGGCACAAAATGGCTGCATGGGAAAAGACTGGCATGGGGGGGCACACAAAATGGCCGCCCCTGCCTGGTGACATGAACTGGGGAGGTGCTGCCTTGAAATTCCTCCCCAAGAGCACCCTCGTTCGATGGGTCATCCCCCCGAAATGGAATGCGGACAGATTTCTGCTAGACGGACCTCTGCTCGTTTGCACAGTGCAGAAGGATGACTGAAAGCCAGCTCCTCGCCTGGCAAAAGTTTCTTTGCAGCATTGCAAAAAAAGTCTGGCCAGGGTTTCCAAACTCCTCTTTTGGAACCATGCACGAGAGGGGGAATGTGGAAATGCTGCCAGGCTGATTGGCAAGGCTGCAGCTTCTTGTTTTGACTGGGGTAACTCTCGGCTTGGGCGATCGGGCAGAGGCAGCTGAGTAAAATGCCAACGGCCGAGCTGGCAGGAGGGAGAGAGAGCAAGGGACAGGAAGGAGTGTGTGTGATAAAGATGGCAGAGAAAAAATATTTGGCACACAGACACCTGGCTTGTGCCCAGTTTCTGCAGCCAAGTATCGGCTCGGATAAAGGAAAATAGTGGGCCAGACTTTAAAGGGAGAGTGAGAACAGCCACCAGGCCTTTTTGGCTGGCAGAGACACCTGGGACTCCTTCACCTCAACAATGGCCTTAGCATTTTTGAACCACCTGATTTGTTTTATTTTTTAAAAAACTAATGTCTCAGAGGACTTTGCAGGGGGAGGCTGGCTGGAGGCATACTGGCAAATTCAGAATGGAATTCTGCGTTTTCATACACAGCGGTGCATTAGTGGCTAGAATCAAGGAATCAATCCCTATGAATACGGTAAAGCAAGATGACATTTCAGTTGACCAGGAAATGTTAAAAACCCCACCATGGTAATTTTTAAATTTAGCTCAGACAATACAGAATTGCTGTTTAGTTATCTACTCCGCCCCCCCCGCAATCTTCTTTCCTTCCTTAAATTTCTAGGGCTGTCCATTTGTCAACAACTCTTGGGAGCTTGCAATTAAAGCAAAAAAAACAAAACAGTAATACATTAAAACCACACATAAATATGGTCATCTTGACTTTTTGTGTAGCATTTCTTATTTCATTAAACTAAGCCATCTAGAGAGGGTTTTAAACAGGTTTTTTAAGGGACAAGCTAAAAGAATAAAATGAAAGAAAATTATTTCTGAAAATGAAAGTTTCCTCTTAGAGGCATAGAGCCTTGACAGATCAAGTGCATCAAAGTGATCTGCATTGCTTAGATCAGAATTTAGCACAGAGGTAGAAAAAAATCAATTTTATTTTTGTTTTATAGGTTTTTATGAAGAAGGGCGCCAAATTTGTAATTTTACATGAGAGATGAGGAATCCCATTGGCCATGACAGTTGAAAACCGACAGCCACTGCGATGCCCTGCCATTTTTATACAGACAATGTTTGGAAACTATAAGCCCATAAAACAAACGTCACCCTCCGAAACTCTCTCTTAAAAGCAGTATTATTTGCCACATAGCATGTTTTAGAAGTGCTGGATTACAATATCCATCACCCCCAAGAGGCAATTAATGATAGAGATATGCATTTTTCTATTTGTCTTCCAGGCTTAGCTATCGTTTTAAAAAAATAAGCAGCTTGGTTCTTTACACAGTATTCCTATACCTAGGCAGACCCCATTAACTTTCCACTAAAATTCATTTATACTCCCACCCACCCTTATTATATTAAATTCCGCATTAGGAATGCAGAGAGACCAGAGGCCAAAGCCATAGACTTCCACCAGTAAGCTCTCCGAGTTTGCTTCAAGCATAAAATCTCCTCCACAGCACTTATCATTTTCTGCCTGTAACTAATCCATGACAGGTAGTCTGGCAAAGTAGTGCCCTGTGCTGGACTCATTCCAATATTAATGCATTTCCCCCCAAGTAAAATTGTCTGTTAAAGAATGTAGGGATAGTGGTGAACATCGTGGATCTGGTCAACATTTTAGCTACCTGCAGGGCTGCCAAGATTCTATCAAGCTATTGCTTAGTGGACTGTCATTCCCCAACCCAATCATAAGTACAGGAAGAGCCCAGGAACGGTTGGCAGTGGGTTCTGCTCAGACTCTGCTGCTGCCCAGGAAAACTGAATGCCCTTGCTTGGGTGGCTGCAGCTAATTTATTGGTCACTCATGCCCTCGTCATCTCGATCCTGGACTACTGTAATGAGCTCTACATGGGGCTTTCCTTGAAGTGTATCCGGAGATTGCAGCTGGTGGAAGGTGCGGCTGCATGGATGATTTTAGGGGCCAACAGATGGGCCCAAATAACACTTTTGTTCCGCAAGCTGCACTGGTTACCAGTGTGCTTCCGGGTACAGTTCAAGGTGTTAACATTGACCTCCAAAGCCCTCCATGGCATGGGACCAGGCTATCCGAGGAACCGTGTCACCCCGATGGGCCCACCAGAAGCAGCAGAGGAGTCCTTCTCCTGTTCCCGTCAGCTAAGGAATTTCGACTGGCGGGGTCTGGGAGACGAGCCTTCTCTGCTGTGGCTCCTGCCCTATGGGAACATCTTGCCCCTCGAGCTGAGCACTGCCCCCTCCTTGATGGCCTTCCAGAAGGGCCTTAACAGCTGGCTCTGTGAGATGGCCTGGGGCTCCAGCGGGGGCTCATCATCATCGTGGAGGTGGCTGGTTTGATCTCTAGCCACCACCCCCCTTTTTATATCCGAAATCTTGTTAGCCCACCTCGCTGGTAGGCCGGTTTTTTTTATTTTATTTTTAAATGTTTTTAATTAATTTTTTTTAGTGTTGTCAGCCGCCGAGAGTCTCCGGATTTCGGCGGCATATAAATTAAATAAATAATTTGGATGAGAATTTCTGGAACATTGAGAATGGCAAAGAAATGCTTCATGTGCTGCTCACACAAATAGGGAAATTGTGGTGGAAGGGATTCCAGTCACTTTGTTCTGCTTCCATTGTATGGAACATAATTTAGAAATTGGGAAACTCATGGAAGCTCCTTGTATGATTTAGTATCTCAAATACTCACAACACTATGAGGCATTTTCCATATCATGACATACTGCTACATATAGCTTTTCAGTAGTTTCTCCTATCCTTGTTTTTTGACCAAATGCTTGTTTTTTTCCTTATTTTATCCAAACTTATTGTTCACAATCTTGATTTTAGCATTTGCTCACCTCTTGTTTGATTTGTTTAGCATTTCTTTTAAGACTTCACTTTTAAAGATTTCCACAATAGTGATTTAAGCGGGTTTTCAATCATAGTTGGCTTCTTTTCAGTGCTTTATGGATACATTGGTTTTTGTTTTGTTTTTCTGGCCAGGAAAAGCACCTTGACATTGTGGGTGGGGTACAACAAAAACATCTTTAAAAGTAAACAATTTGACAAGGAGGCTCCTTAACTGCATTAAAAAGCTGATTTGCCTTTATAAATTGGGAAAAAAGAAGTGCTACCAAATTTTGTGTTGTGATGAGAAGGGGGCTCTAAAAGCTGGAATGAGGCTCATCAATGGGGTAAGTCAGTGAATTATCATTGAGGATGCAGTGTATAATTATAATATAGTGTTTCTCTCTATAGGTAGGCCTCGTTTAGTGACTGTTCATAGTTACAATGATGACAAAATAACTTTGCGACCCACTCCTTGCATTTACAATCTTCACAGGTCTGTAAAGCATAGGAAAACTGGAGGACATAACGGTGTAACTTAGTGACTGTTTCACTTAATGACTGAGTTGCTAGTCCCAATTGTAATTGTTAACAAGGTGTACCTGTAACTTCCAATTCATTAACCATACTTTTAGCCGCACACTAGATGTAACATATTGATATAATTCTGTGGCCACCTTGCACACTTAGCTCTTACCGAGGGGTGTACCTTCCCCACCTCCCCAACTGAACTGTGATATTCTGGTGTTCTGTTTGACAAACACGCAAGTTGATACAGATAGAAATGACTTTGCTTTTAGTAT